>VNJW01011562.1:0-43736 GCA_008042615.1 Drosophila auraria
CATAACTATGTACTATAATTTTTTAATAATAGCTAAGTCATAAAGGAACGACCCCTGGTCATGGTATTGAGGTATACTAATTAATACTAACAATGGCAGACCTACATACATATGACATTTTAAAAACTTCTGATATCAAACAAAAACACCTCTTAACGAGGTGAGATAAAAGTGACGATGGCACACTCAACACAAAAAATTTCTGATACCAAATTTTGTGACGATTAATAGCTATTTAAACAAAAATATTTAAAAATTTTTTAATTAGTTTTTAAAATCGGCACTAAGCTGAAAAATTTAAAAAGACAAAACAGGCAGCGTGCCGATTTTAAAAACTAATTAAAAAATTTTTAAATATTTTTGTTTAAATAGCTATTAATCGTCACAAAATTTGGTATCAGAAATTTTTTGTGTTGAGTGTGCCATCGTCACTTTTATCTCACCTCGTTAAGAGGTGTTTTTGTTTGATTTAACATCATTTGAGACCCACGTGGTATCCTGAATGTTCCTTTTGAGGCTCAGGCCTCTGTAAAAATCAATTATGATGTCGAAACTGGCAAATCGCTGGGCTCGGGCTCGCTGCAAGTGATCCTGCTCTGGCATCTGCCTGCTGGCATTCCGCGCTGCTCTGGAAATTATTTTAATTTTTCACACAACCGAGATGCGGAAATTCCAATTAAAACGCATCAGCGCATTGAGATACTCCGCACTCGCCATCGGCATCGGCATCGGAATCGGCATCTGCATCCGAAAGAGAAACAGAATCAGAGTCAGGATCCGAATCGGAATCCAAACACGGATGGCGTCAAGCAGTTTTTTCTGACTGATTTTCCATTTATTTGCGTAAATTAAAAAAAAAATAAAAATCAGGAGAGAGCCGTCGACGAAATTGTTGCACACACGCAGAATGCACAGGACTCAGAACTGCAGGTCTCGCAGGACTGGGCCCCAAAATAAATAAACTGAGATAAAGTGAGACGAAAGCGAAACGAAAATAATAATGTGCATATGTAAATAACAGCGGCGGCAGCGGCAACAACAAGGATGTCAACGTAATTGGACACGCGCGCACACACAAAAACACACACACTCTGGGAAAATGTGGAAAATGCGGAAAACCAAGGGGTTTTGGTAGAAAAATGCCCTGATTGCCACGGCGGCAGTGCGTCGCATCCATCAGAGGGTGTGTTTACTGTAAATAGACAAGCGAGCAGGACACACCCTCTGCTCCTGCTCGTCCTGCTGGTCCTGCTCCTCCCTCGGGCTCGCCATGACATCACAATTTCTTATTATGCAACTGTCATATGTGTTTAATTTGTGCCGCCCAAATGAATTTCCGATTTTGCTGATTTCAATTAAATTGAATTTCAATTAAATTTCGCAATGACAATGGGCCTCGTCCAAACACACGTACAATACATGCGTCGTCGTATCGGAAAATCTCGGAATCTGAATAAATCGCCGTATCTTTGGACGTGTCTCGCCGGCATTTAAGCAATAAACAACATTTCGCTGGGCCTGGCATTTAAAATGTTATGCACAATTAGGAGTGCTAGATGAATGTGTTGAATGGCTGCCGGCCAAGTAATTACAAGCCCGGCGCACGTGACGCATCACGCATAATGAAAAGTCGCACAAACATACAACGATTGCACAATCCAAATGAAATGGCAATCTGCAATCTGCAAGCTGCAAAACAAGCGATATTATTTTGCTGATTTACCAAAGACAAACATAATTGAATTACGGAAAGAGCGAACGGACATGGTTATGAACACGGACACGTATCCGGAAACGGACATGGACACAGACTCCACACTCCGCACTCTGCAGTCCGCAGTCCGCATCTGCACTCCGGGACGGACCACGTTACGGCTACGTAACCTGCTCCTTAGTGTGTGTGCACTCAAACAATGCGCATTAAATTGGCAATTATTTGTTGTTGCTCCCTGATCGCATTTATACGTTTTTATTGCCCCGGCATTGAGGGGTGTAGCATGCACAGATGGAGATCTAAGGAAAACCTCTCCTAATGCAATCTCAATTAGAATGGCCAGGATAATTGCCAGATGCGATTTAGCCGGATTCGATTAGGTATGCAAAGGCGAAGCAGATGTGCGGAAGGCGATGAATAAACCGGATACGCAGCAATCAGGGATAAGGTTATCGGTTTAGATGCATTTAATAGTTAGATTAGCTACAGGTTGGAAATTAATTCAATCCGCAAACAAAAAAAAAATATAAATTTGTCTTACATTACAGAGTTGGGTTCAGTGTTAGCTTTATAAGTACGGATATAGAGCAAAAGAAATCAGGCTTTAAATAGAAATAAAAGTTTCTGAGCCTACCTTTAATTTCATTTTAATTATTAAGCTAAAATGTTTATTTATAAATATATTGATAGGTGTGGTCACTCAGTATACTTTATTATTCGGCGTATAGAGCAATTTAGTATCAGAATAAAAAATGCAGTACAATTCTAAGAAATTTTCTGTACAAGAACCAACAGGCTTTTGCGTAGAACTTTAATAAAACTTCACACCATATAACCTTTCATATTTCCTACTAATAGAAGTCAGCTGCCTACTTCAGGAAATAAATACTTTAATAAACAAAATATTTATCCATTTATCCACAAAATATTTATCCATTTAAAATAAAATTGCTTCAACCACCAGACCAAAAGGCAGACAAACAATATTATTTGCCAGCCTAGACAAGTTTTTAATCAGTTTGTGATTTGTGGACGAGGAAAAACTAATCCCCTTTGCTCCCCAAATAAAAGCCATAAATTTCCAAGAAAAAATACATAAAATAAGGAAAAACGGCCGCTGGTATGGCATGGTATAAAAAATGGCCTCAACACCCTGGGCTTCCTGAAAATTAAACCCTCTCCTCTTGCCGCACTGCAAACTTGAACGATGGCCAGCGGACATGATTTGGATTCGGATTTGGATGCGGATTTGTGTACAAACAACAGGAGCTGGGAAAACGCTTTTCGGGAGGGACGGGGCCAGGTGGTTTTCACTCTGATTCGATTCATTTTTGTAATTGTTTTGCCCGGAAAATGCGGGACAGGAGACAGGAGCTGAATTGTTTGCCAGGCCGAACTGCAATCAAAAATTGGACTTGAAAAAAGCATGAAATTTAATGTTTGTTTGCGTTCGAATTGTATGTTTGTTTTCCAGCCGCAAGGCACTGGCTTGTGCAATTTTCCCACTATTCCCCCGATGTTGTTGTTGTGGCTGGATGTCACACGTGCTGGGCATTGATTTAAGCGATTATTTTATTTGATTTCTAATTAAAAATCATCGCAGCGGCTGCTATTGTGCGATTTTTTGTTAGTCCTCGTCCTGCTGGACTTGCACTAGGATTTAATTAAATGCAAATAACAAATAGCAGAGAGTGCCGGCATAAATTATGCCAAAAAGGTGCGGACCCGGACCCGGACCCGGACCAGACCGCTGTCAAATGGAGCGGCGGCTCGGCGAGCCTGAAGTGCGAGTTGGCCATTATTTATGAGTGCAATCATTCACATGATATTCTGCGGTTTCCCCTGCATTTATCACACAACAAACTTTTATAACACTTCCTCAACAAAAGGGTGTTCGTGTGTGAGCGAATGTGTTGCATTATGATTAATGCCTTCCGTTATGAGGGAACAATGTCCAAGGGTCTGGAAATGTATATATCCGGAATAGGGATGAAATATGCAGGATATGCTAGTTTAATATTGCTCATCAAACCTTAAGATATTCAACATAATTAGGAGTATTTTTCTATATTTTTAAACTTACCATTAAAGCTGCTTATTTCCGATGTGTAATTAAATATTAAATATTAATAAATGTACTTCTCTATATCGATGCATATTTACCTTGCCATCTCAACAAGTGTAAAACTGTCATAATTTTCCATTCAATCTTAAATTGTTCCTTTGCCCGAGCTTTTCCTAATCAACTCTCTTGACGTATTGATGTCTCTCGGCCGAATGGCCATCAAAGCGTAATTAAATTCTGACTTCGACCAGGTGCAACGAGCAACTCAATCTATATGAAAATCAGTTGGTTTAATTAAATTTCAATAACTGAGCACAGTGTGCAACTCAAAAGCACATCGCACAACGCACGAAGCTTGATTTAAGGCCACGCGAAATGCCCCCAAAATGGCAGCATGCGAGCTGATGGGTGAGGGGCACCTGGTGGGTGAAGGGTAGTGGGGGAGCAAGCATAAACAGAAAACTCATTAAAATCATAAAATGCATTTATGACAGCCTTGTGTTTGCTCTGCGGGGCAATAAAGAGGTGGCCGAGGCGTTGCTGAAAAGTGTCAAAATCAAAACCGAGGCGCTGGGCAAAGTTGCCACTGCGTCAGTCAGCCGGGCTGGGCCGGTGTGTGTGTGAGCTCTGCGAGTGTGTATCCTGGCTGCATCCTGCTCCTGCCGTTGTCACACAATTATGCGTACAACAGTTCCCGACTGCTGTTGTTGTAATTATGTTGCCGGCTGTAAAACAAACTGCCAACAAGGACGAGAAACAAGAGCCTCCAAGAAGCAGCCAGAGGAGGTGTGGCAGACATGGCGAAGACAACAACGCTGCCAGGCAACATACACGGAAAGCAAATCTTTAAACCTAATCGATCAAATTGAATTTTAGCATACGCAAAAATATTTGATAAAGTTAATCCTTAGTGTCCAGGAACTACATGATAGTGCAGAGTTCTAAATGCTTAAGTAACTTGAAATTAAATATAACTTTTGGTAATTTTTTGCTGTGTAATCCTGGATAACAGCCAGGAGCATCCGCGTAGCCTGTGCGATTAATCATGGCAATCCCGAGTCTGCTGTAGTTGAGCTGAAATATGAAAAGCGCGGCGGAAAAAGCGGAGGCAGTTAAAGAGACGCTCTGAGCACTTTGCGGCGACAGAGGCACTTCAATCAGGCTCATGCCCCATGCGTTTGACAAGAAGTTGCACTGAATCAGGGGCAGACAATGTGCTATTTGCTTGGCCAAACAAGCCATTGCCCCAAACCATCTGGAGTTCATCTTTATCTTTGGAGTCTGCATCCTTGGCGAGCTTGTTCTTATTACCGAATGGCTGAATGGCTGAATGGCTGGCTGACCACGTTTTCGAGTTACTGCCCTTGCTCCTGACGCCATTCATCTGGCTCTCGACAATTTTTCACTGCATAACTCAGGGCGCCACGTACTTGGAGGTCAGGTCCTGCCAAGGATCTGCCCCTTATCTGCAATCAGTGGCCTGCACAATTTCACACATGGCCACATGGTTCGATACGTTTGATTAATGCCCCGCCATTGAGTGCATCGCCCCGGTCCTGGCCAACTTCTAAACAACTGCGAGGAGTTGACTTTTATTTGGTCCTGGGGAAGCTTAGGGCTGACTTTGACGCTGAATCAACGAAATCAGAACGTGCGGGTCCCACACATTTCCATCTTCATTCGAATGCGAGTTGCCATTTCCATTTGCATTTTCCATTGCGATTCCATTTTCATTGCCGTCGCTGATGCTGATTACCATTTCGCATTCATTCCTCATCATTTGCTCAGCATGTCAGTCAGTCAGTTAGTCCTTCCACTGGTCCTTCGGTCTCTCAGTTCCGCAAATGCTCAGTTTTCCAGCTCCTCATCCGGAGGCTGAGTCAGTCAGTCAGCGGGCCTGGCACATCGGCTCGTCTATTTAGCTGATTGTCGTCTGGCGGTGGCAAAAGTCCCGGTTTCTGGATTCTCCGGCCTCCTAGTCCTGCACTCAGAAATATGATTTGCTAAATTTTAGAAATTTGTGGCAGTTTTGAAATATATTTGCAACACTGCAAACTCAAATCTTTTATATTAATTTTCCTTTAAATTTTGAGGAAATTAAAAGTATTTATTAAAGAATACTTTATATACAAATTTCCTGGAATTTAAAATAAAAATAAAAAAATTGTTTCCTAAAGAAACCCGCCTAAGAGACATATTCCTAGTGTGGTTCCTGCTCCTGGCTGCGTGTGCTCTGAATTTTTGTTGACATATTCATTGGAAAACCCAATAATGTCGGATTTAAATGCTTGACGGCGTGCGTGCTTCAAATTGAATTTGGCCAAACATTTCGCGCGTTTGTCACGGAAATTGAAAAGCGTCTTCCTGCAGCTTGGGGTACCTATTCCCATTTTTTTGCGATTCCGCTATTGCCGGCATGAGACGGCAAAGTTGTAAAATTATTTTGCCATTGCTCCTGTCAGCACTCCGTCGCCTAGTCCTTTGTGCAACCTTTCGACACACTTTGACGTCACTTGCAAGTGCAGACCAGCTAATTTCCAAGCCACCAGCATTTCCGTCAGCCAGCCAAGGAGCATTGATGAATAACAAGGGAATGCAGTGGGAGAAAAGTTGCAATTCTCGACTGAGAATAGAATTTTTAATCGTTTTCCAGCTGGAAAAACGAAAAACTTCAAGCTTTCTCCCCTAAAGAAGAATGTTAAATAATATTACATTTTACAATTATTACTTAAAGATTTTCTTGTAAGGCATTCATCGGATCTGCCACTATTTTTCACACAGTTGTATCTAAACGAAATGCCCCTTTTAAGCAGGTTAATTATTCTGAAACTGGTCAGCGAAGGGCATGTGCCTGTCGACCTCGACTCGTTTCCGTTTCCCTGATTAATGAAAAGTGCAATCTGAAGTTGCTTCCTTTCACTGCACACTTGATGTACAAAGGGGCGAGAGTGTGCAACTCTCAGAGACTCAAAGCGAAAGCGAAGACGATGGGAATGGGAATGGGAATGGGTTTGGGGGCTTGGCGATTGGTTATGGAAAAGGGAATATGGATAAGGGCAAGGGAATGGTTATAGTGATGGTGATGGGGCAGACTCATCACCATCATCATCATCGTTGGCAGCGGCATCTCATCTCATCTCGTCTCATGGCTCGCCACAAGCCACTTTAGAATCCCATCGATTTTTTCGCCTTGGCTTTTAGCCGCGCTCGCCTTTGAGTCTTTCGGCCGCTTTATGCATTTCGTAGCCACTTTGATGACAGTACCAGGAGCGATGGCCAGTAACCAGTAGCCTCGTCCTGCCTTTCGCTCAGTCATGGCTTAATGGCATTACGCCCGATGCCCTCTGTTCTTTTTTTGTGCGGACCAGCGCTGGCAACTCCATCAATATCAGCAGCTTTTTACAATAAATTAAATCAATCGATCAAGCCCCGGCAAAAACTGTGCCAATCAATTAGTTTCCCACACACACAAGGGAGAGCCGGGCCGGGCCGGGCCGGCAATAATTTTAATGAAATACAAATATAAATGAAGCGGCGAACAAACAATGACAGCCTCCCTCTATAGCCTCCCCACTGCCCATGGTCATCAATCGAGCAACTTTCCACAGCGAATTTTCTGAAAATTATTTCAAGCACTTGCCCGATTAGAGACGCCATGTTTCCAGCTGTTTATCTAAGCCATTTTGCGGCAACGACGGCTCTGGCTCCCGGCCATGTGCCGGGAATCTCAAGTAGTTCGGATAACCTGCGCCAAGAGCGAAAATGCAAAACAAACAAATAGCGATGGGAAGTACAAGGAATAAAAATGGGCACAGCCTTGACGGGGCTTCGTTCAAACGAAACTCGGGATGCCCTTTAGTGGTTAATAAAATGGCTGTGTACGGAGCCCATAAAATAAGGGTCACTTAAATGGCTTACATATTGCGAGTTTAAATTGGGGAAGGGTCCTACCAATTACGAGAGTAATGAAAGCCTCATTGTATTGTTGGTTTTAAATTATTGCTTACTCATTTAAAAGGACTTACAAATTAGGACGGTAATAAAAGTAACTGGTTACAGCATCTTAGAAGTATTTTTGGGTGTTTCTATGGGTAGTACAAATACTTCCTTTTGGCTAAAGGAAATTTACTAAAGAAAAAGTTGTGTTTCTAAAAATATATTTCTTTATTTTTGTTCAAATATTTATAGAGCTTGTTTCTAAGTTTAATGATTATTTGAAAGAAATATTTGTTTAATCTTACTAGTTTTTTCTTCTTTGTCTTTAAAATATTCTAAGAACTTTACTTTTTAATATTATATTTATTTTAAGCCAAGTTCTGTAAAGAATTTGTAGCTCTATTTTATATATTTTTTATATTTTCTAATGCTGCGAAGCAAAGAAAGCTTGCCAAGCCTTAAGACCCAGTCCTTATACCCTTAAGAAAAATAAACTCCAAAACCTTATCGAGTGGCAAAAAAAAAGCGGGAGAGAAAAACGACGAAACGAATGACAAATTTTAATGTCAATAGCCGGGACTTGGCTTGGGCTCTTGGAGGACCAGGACCATTTGCTCTTTATCTGCCGCCGCTTTTCATGTTCATTTTAATTTGTCCAAATGTCCTTGCAGCGGGCACAAACGATTTGTTTTGGCCTCTGTCGCTTTATTGGGGAGGCATTTTCTTTGGTTCGTTCGGTTTCGGGTTTCGGTTACGGCTTCGCAACGGTTTTGCTGCCCCTTCCGGGTTTATTTGTATTAATGAAATAGACATTTTGGGGTCATGCTAAAGTGATTTTTCAACGTCTGCCAGGAGCAGGCTATATGCTCTGCCACCACACATCTTCAGTCCCTGTGCCATTTCCATGTCCTTATCTCCCCGGTGGCCCATTGTTGATGTTGTTGGTGGCGTCGGCGGCGGCGGCGGCGTTGGTTCCATTTTTTCCGTGTTTATTTTGCCTTTGTCTTGCTGCTGTAACCCGGAGCTCCGCCTCGCTCCTTTCGATTTTCCTTGGTTTTTGCATCGGTCGAGAGCGTTGCCGTCGTCGTCGTCGTAGCTTTTCAGCAACACTCGCAGCAAAGTGAAACTAATGGCAGTTAGTTTTGTTAAGTCGATAAAACTGTCAGTGATATGGCAGATTGTGTGGCAGCAGCCAGCAGCAGCAGCAGCAGTGGCAGGGTACCCTTAACCCTCGGCCCCTGCCTGCTTTTGTCACCTAACCCATTTCGTGTTTGTGATCCTGCGACAAAAAAAGGAGCGACGCGGCAACCAGATACAGTTGAGCTGGGTTAAAAAGTTAAATGAAGTTGCTGCAGGCATTAAATTTCCGTCGCCGCGAACACCGAACCCGAATTTACACGAAAAAGGTGCCTAGAGGGGGAGTGCTCATAAAGAATGCAGGAGTTATGCAACAGCCAGGCATCCAAATATCCTGGGAAACCCCATATATCTCACCCTCTTTCGGGGCGTGCCTGTTGGACAAGTAAGTGGCATTTTATGTTCATTTGCCGCGGCTCCTTCTGCAATGGCAAGTGGCAAGTGGCAAATGGCAAATGGCAACTGGCATTGTGTTTTATGTTTTCGCCTATGCGAGAATGCACCCAAAGCGCCAAAATGGCGGCGGGCGGAAGTGGCAAAAGGTGCCTTAGAAAATGGCTGACTTATTTAGGCGACAACGCGGACAGAATGGCGCACATTTTTCGCCCTTTCGCCTCTCGTGCATTCTTCTGCAGGATGGAGCATGGTAAATGACTTCGGCGCCATGTCTTCATCATCGTCTGGCTTTCAGCTTATTACTTTTGTGCGATGCCACTGCCATGCATATTCCCATATTTGCACAGGCATCGGGCCAGGGGATTCCCCTGCTCCGCATACTTGGCCGTGTGTGTGTGTGTATGGCCAGGTAGCTGGGAATTAATTATCGCATATCGCTGGTGGCGCACGTATCCTAAATCAAAGCATTTAACGCCGCTAATCCCCTTAATGTATGAGCCCGTTGAGGAAGCACTCCAATTTCAGCTGAACAATTCGTAAGGGTGAACGGAAAAAAACCATCAGACATCCTTAATAGCTTAACTTTATCACTTAAAAAACAATTCTGTTATTTGTATTTTATAATAACTCGGTGGCCAAGAAATAAACAAAATTAAGAACATACAATAAACGTATAGAATACCTTTATTTTATTTAAATATTTACATACTCCTCCTAACATTTTTTCTACAATTTCTTAAAATAAAATCTAAATCAGTTTCAGAAATACTCCCAGAAAGTTTCCCATATAACAAAAATTTTTTTTCTTCCTGTGTACCAAGTTTCCCCGCCAGTGGTTCCAACGTATTTAGCAAATTAAAATGAAAATCCCTGGCCAGGCGAAACCGCAGAGCAAAAAAAAAAAATGTATAGTATATATAGCCAAGTTGCAGGAGGGCCAACGCAACGACAGTTTTAAATCTCCAAGGAGCATGAGCGGGTGTCCTGTAGGGGTCCAAAAAGGACGACAGCGTGGCCAGGTCAGTTCGCTGTGATTGGCAGCAGTCATCAGGCAAGTTAATTGCCCACGATTTAGCGAAGCGGAGGAAAGGACAAAAGGACTTTCCAGGCGGGCAACTCGTGAGCGGGAGTCGTGACACGCGGTGCTTCTGACGTTAAATTAATGGCGGTTCAAGCTGACCAAAACCGCCTTACTCAACATCCGGTGGCATTAAATTGTTTAAATTGCGCTGATTAGATATAAAACAATTGGGCTTTATTCTAATAAATATTAGCAACAGAAGCTTTTACATTTATTTTCGTCTTTAACTTTCCAAAAAGCTTCACCGAACACAATTTAAAATTGAAAAACTTCTCGAATTTCAAGAGAAACTTTAAACTTTTATAATCCCTTTGTAAAATGCCATAAAAATTTATTTAGAGTATGTATAACTTTAAATAGTCTTTCGGGAAATAAAAAAATGAACACCAAAACTTCATAAACGACTCTTAAGGGCCCAGAAAACTAGCCAGAATGCATATTTACAAAAAGCAAAAACAAAAAAGAACAAAAAATAACATAGAAAGCCAGGGAAACGGAACTTTTAAAAAGAAATCTAAGAGTCCAGGAACTTATTTTAATCGATTTCAGTTCCACAACAGATTAAACCCTTGGACCTTCACTTGCCCCACGCTTACACTTAGTTTTCTTTTCATTTTACATTTTGTGACCAGGGCCTGGCTCCGCTTTTTGGTCACATGCGGAGCCCGGATCTCCCTCGATTGTTGCCGTCGTGCACTTAATCGCAAGTAGAGCCTATCAATCGAATTGGAGTCCACCTACATCATCTCCTGACCTCGTCCTCGTCCTGCTGCCGGCATCACATTGACGTAGGTGACTTCGGCGCTTGCTGCTGCTTGGGGTTCTGGTCAGGACAGGACAGGGCTGACCCTCGTTTGCCACTGCTAAATCTTGGTCATTTGTGACGCTATTACGGGGTGGATGAGGTTGGCTGCGCTTCCTGTCCATGGGATTTATTCACTGAGAGAAATAAGAACAACATTAAAAATATTTCTCTATTTATATGGAAAGTTATGGCAATTGATAGCAACTCGGTAAATATTAAATTAATTACTTTTCTTATTATAAAAACTAAGTTTGTAAAGTCAGAATTTGCAATTAAATTAGTAATATAATTTATTAAAATGAATGTAAGCCTTAGTTATTTTAAAGTTATAATTAAGTTTCCTGTATTTTCCAATGTGTTCTCCCTTAACTATTTGTTTATCGTTGCCGACCCGCCATTATCGTCTATTGGAGCAGCGTTATTACGTTTGCTGCCTGTCAACATTGAAAATTATATGCCTGGCCACCACACACGGTGATGGGTGACCATCCCTGCAGCACCACCTCCCGTTCCATCTCTCACCCATCACTCTGCCCCTGACCAAAACTCATTCTCATTCTCAATCTCAGTCTCCCCCGTGCAATTTTTTTACGCTTTGGCTTTTCTCGCATTCATTACGTGAGCTGTGTGGCTGATGGCGGCGTTGAATGGAAAAAGGGCGTGGCACCCGCCCCGATCCCCGCCTGCGTTGCCATTAGCCCAGCAGGAGAAGCGTTTCATTTAGCCCTCGTTGTTTTTTTTTTACTCCTGCTACTGGTGCGGTTTTGGAGCGAAATAAATCAAGAATTTTTTACAAATTTGTTGTCATCATGTTGACATTTCCGACGTCTTTATCGACTCCTGTGTCGGACGGACGAAACGGCCAAAAGGCCCCGGCCCGTAGTCACCGAATTACTGAATTTCCATGGAAAATCCATAAGCCGGATCCCGGCTAATGGGAAATGTCTGTGAATGCAGACAAAAAGTTTTATTTGCCAAGAGAGACCGCCTGAAATTGGGATTCTCTCCGAACTTGGCTTAGTGCGGCGGAATTGGTTTCTGGTCCTCCCCACCAAGGTTCCTTGGAGCCCAGGCATTTGAATATATTATGAGACGTGCTCCAGAGACGCTCGCAAATTATGTCAATTACGACGGGGACACAACATTTGCAGCGAGTTTACTGCAAATGCGACGCGAAAATGATGCGAAAAGTGCAGAGCAGCGCAGCAGCACAACAAAACGAAATTATCGAATAACAAATGGCAAAGCGGCGAAACGCAAAAAAGGACCAAGCCAGGACGAAGCAGTAGCAGCAGCAGCGCCATCCGCTTGACGTTTGTAACTTTCATAAGAAATTCAACACTTCCGCTGCCACTGCTGCTGCTGCTGCTGATGCCAAAGGAACTGCAAGAGTTTTCCCCGGCGTGGTGCAAATTAAAAACAATAAGAGTGAGAGAGCAGGGAAAATGGAGCCAAGGAAGTCGCGGCCAAGAAGCTGCCGTAAATAAAGAATTACATTTTATGTTCTATTTGCATTCGCCATAAAACTCGGCGCCATCGAGCGGCAAACGGAGCGACATGAACATGAACATGAACATGAACGTAGCGGCATCATGAACGCCGGCCAAATGACTTCCGTTTCCGCCGCTTAAGATGGCGCGTGCATCGCACTCGTACACACTCGCACAAGGATCCTTGCGGGAGGCCTTGCGGGAGGGCGTCGGCTCCAGCAGGCGGAGATATCCGCATCATCATCATCATTTGTTTTTGCCCGCCCGACCGCCTGCTGTGTCCACTGCTGACATGTCGGCTGGCATGCTGAAAAATTGCATCAAGTATAATGTAAATCGTGTCATTTGTCAATGGCAGATGGTCGCTCTTCCTGCGGACAACTGCTCCGAATAGTAAATGGTGAATGGCGAGAGGAGAAAGGCGAATGGCGAATGGCGAATGGCGAATGGCGAGGCGAAACCTCCTAATGACAATTGGCATGCCCGCAGGAAGTTTGCACGGAGAAAAACAAAGCAATTTGGAGAGTAAATAAAAACAGACAGTTGCAAGGAAGTCGAGCTTAAATATAAGCTTCTAAAATAAAATAAATAATGATCCTTTGAAACTCGAAATAAAATTACTAAACCTTTAACTCAATTTTACTATTTCTTTACTTGAAAATAAATATGTTTTCCTGCAAAAAACCACAGAATATCAACTTCAAATTGCCATTTAAATTACAATCAATTTGGCTGTCGTTTCCATTATTACATTTCAAGTCCATCAATTATTTAGTTTAAATAATAAACTTCTACTGCTGGTCCTTTGGCATTTTGCTTGAATTTTCCCAAATTAAATTACAGTATTTTCTGCTATAATTCGTCAGAAGTTGTAAATGGCATTAGAAAGTTTCATCTGTTGCAAATATCGATCTGTCTGATGGGAGATTTGTTATTCCTTGAATAAAACTACATATACTCGTTGGCGGTTTTTTCATTCATTCCCCCGGAGAGTTCTTCCGAAAGCCACTTCGCTGGCTTTATGTTCTCCTTTTGGCCAGGATTACCCATACGCCCCGTCGTACGTCGCGTTTAATGACTCTTGGCTAAAATAGTTTGCCAACAGTTTCGACTCTCCCTCGCACATTAACGCAGCCAAGGCGTCGGACCAGGCCGAGCTGCGCAAATAATTCAATAAAGCAACTTTCGGCGAGATTAATTAAATATTTCTGTCTAATTTGACGCAATTTATGCAATGCCGGGGGGAGCTGGCTGGCTTCACCGAAATGAAGAGGGTGCAGAAATGAGCAAAGTTTGCCGAGCAAACTTGCTTATCTATTCGAGGGCTGCTTCTGGTGAAACTTTTATTAATTACAAAGGATACACATAAACATTAGCCGGCGAGCGCGTCACATTTGTGAATCGAGCATTCGAGTTACTTAGCTTCCGTTACGGACTGGCTTTTTTTCATGACGAGGATTAGCCGCAAGGACAGCGCCAAGTGGTCGTCGAGTCTGGCAAATTATGCAACTTAATGCGCTCGTATGGCGCTGGCTACATAATGCATAATTAATTTGGCTCGACATGCACAACCTGTTGAGCCGCAGGAGCACTCACCTTGGCAGTCCTTCACTTCACTCCACTTCACTCCCGCCCAACCGCCCCACTCGGTTGCCATTCCAACTGAGCCGCTGCCTCATTGAAAAGTGGCATAACGAGCTCTTGTGCCCCGGCTTAAAAGCGCTTACAAATTGCTACACGAAAATGTCTGCCAAGAGTGCCGAGGGCCCGGCGGGGAAGGTGAGGAAAATGGAAAATGGCAGGGCCAGAGGGCGGAGC
The DNA here is from genome assembly GCA_008042615.1 of Drosophila auraria. NCBI lineage: Eukaryota > Metazoa > Arthropoda > Insecta > Diptera > Drosophilidae > Drosophila > Drosophila auraria. The sequence goes on from VNJW01011562.1 coordinate 14,443, forward strand.
GGGGGCTTTCATCAACACTTCGGGCCAGTGGCAAAGGGCAAGTTGAAAACTGAAACTGCAATTGAAGCGCTTTCCGCACACACACACCCGGTACAAAAACACGGAGACAGGAAAAGCGGAGAGTGAAAAAACCTCCGGCTTTTTAATGAGTCAAGTGGCCAACACGTGAAACACTCACGCTCTGCACTGGGAAAACAAATGTTTAAAAAAAAAGGTTAAAGATATGAAAACCATTTAAAAGGGTGCCTAAAAAGGCTATAAAAATGCCTGGTGAAGGAAATAATGTTCGTGTATTTGGGAGATTTTTAAGGAAACTGTATAGATATGGATATGGATCTTATCTTATTTTATTTACCGATATTGTAGTAGCCCTGATAAAAGTTTCATATTAATCAGAGTGATTTTCCTTCCTAATTAAGTAAGTATTCATTTTTCCAACAGTTTCAATTAGCTTCATATTATTTTAAGGGCTTTACTAAGACTTAAACATAACTTAAAATGGTATTATGTGTTCCCTTTATTTCTCCCTGTGCACATGTGTGTAATGACGCACAATTTGGCTGACTTTTGTGCGAGCGTATTCGCACGAAATAAACCGTTTTGCCTTTGAGTCGAATTGAGTTTCATTTGAGTTGGGCCCGTTGATTCGTTCACTCGGTTTCGCTTCGTTTCGTTTTCGTTTTCGAATTCGGGCGTCATGCCAACGCCTGAACGTTTGAGTTTTTGCACTGCACTGCTTTTATAATTGCATGTCGACTCTTAATGAGCTGGGCGCCATGCAATTTGTTCTTTCGCTGAGCAAACAGCGAAAAGCGAACGACGAACGACGAACGGGGAACAGGAGGCCAAAAGCAAAGGATTTTCCTGCCACTTGAAGTTGAGGGGCTCCTTTCCTTTCCTTCCCATTTTTGTTGTTCCGCAGTTGGCCTGCTAAGTGGGCTACAGCTGGCTGCTGCTGGCCGGGGAAAACTCTGCGGAAATTCTGGTGGTACGGGGCAAAGTTGGGCTCTTGTTCAAATGGATTTCGCTCGTAAGCGAAATAAAACCGCACAACTCAAAATGAAATGAGTAAATTGCGGTTGAAGTTGCCAAAAGCTTTGGCACTCCTCCGCTTTTCCTTTTTTTTTTGTCCTTCGGGATATGTGGTTTTCGGTTTTCGGTGGCCCCACATCTGCTCCGCTGTACATAGAAATAAATTTGGAGGGTTTTAAAGACTTAGCTTTGGTTTTATCAGAATTTAAAGACGAAACATGTTCAGTATACCATTTAAATTTGGCTTAGAATAATTTTGTAGCTTTAATATTGGCTCCAAATCTGAAATGTTAATTTATTCTGTGATAAATGTCTTCAATTTCGAGGTCTATGTAGAAATAATTTCCAAAATGATAAACATTCTGAAATTTAAAGACCTTTCCCTTACTCGAAGTTTTTAAATATTCCCTTATCTAATCTTGTGTAAATTTAATCTTCTTTCAGTGCATCCCCTCGCTTTTGCCACTAAAACTTCACCAGCGAAATGTGTAAAAAATGCTTTTCAACACAACTGGCAGCCATAAAGATTTAAGCGATAATAGGATACACAAAATGAATGTGAATTTTCCAATTCTTAATGCCAAAACGAAGTCAGAGGCTAAACATATACGAGTCGAAGAGCATAAACAATCCTGACAGGACCTGGCAAGCGAAGCAGCACCAGGAGTGGTAGACGGAGCCGCAAATCCAGGACCTAGCCACGAACGAAGCATGTCAGTGGGTGGATTGCTTTAAAGCTGATGCATAAAATATTGCGTATACGCCCCATTATGCCTTCCAACAAGCACACGCAAACAGCGTCAGTGCCAGCGATGGAAGAGTGTGCGGCTGGCAAACATGGACGGCGGGCCAGACATCTAAACCATATATCGTATGTATAATTGAAAACAAATTTTACTGCTTGTAATTGAGTGTGTTTGTTTGCGTGCCAGTGCTTGTGTGTGGCCATGTCTTGATATCGATAACAAATGCCACAAATTGAATTTAAATCATATTACATACAAACAAGCAACACAGGCCGATTTCAGACTCGAGTTTGGGTTTAGGATTGGTATTGGGATTGGGATTGGAGTCTCGGTCGCGCCATCGCCATGTTCGCTTGTTTTATTTATGGCTGCAACAGCAACAAGGACAAAAAGGATAAGAGCGACAACAACAGCAGCTATAGGTACACAAAGAAATAAATTGGGTCTTCATTATTATAAAATATTTATAAATTGAATATAAGAAAGCCTAAACCCAAAGCAGTAATTCCCCAAAATCATAGCATAACCTCTACATAAAAAACTTACAGTAAATCTTGCTCCCTTTCCATTCTTTCTCACTGTGCATCGAAAACGGAAGCCTGAGCAGCGCCTTGGGTTTTGCATTGAGCCGCATTTGAATTCGGGTTTTGAGATTTTCATTTTATGCATTCACTGCACACGCTGAGCCGAGACAAGCCAGCCAATCTCCCCGAATATCCTTGCGAGGACTGTGCCCCGCTCTCGCTCCTCTTAATTGTCTGCTCTGCAGCGGCAAGCCATAAATTTATGCATTGCATTCTGGCGGCAGGAGTCCGTATTGCACTTGCACTTCCCTGGGTACTCGAAGGAGGGTCACACCCCAACCGAAACTGAGCTCATCCGGCACATCCTCAGACAAAGACCAGACGGAGGCCGTAAATAAATGTTTGATAGCCATCCAGTCGAAGTCATTTGATGGGGCAACTCTGCGAAAAGCAATTAAAATCGAACTTAAATGCAAATATTAAATGCTTTCGGAGTCTCAAAATATATTTGACCAACAATTACCCGAAAAGGGCGAAACAGAGACACGCTAATCCTTGGGGTATTTCTACCAGATATCGAACTCGGAAAAATCCATGTGAAGTGTAAATAAGCGGGCACTAAGTTATGGGCTCAAGTCAATTCCGACACTCAAGGTGTCGATGCATGCCGACACGATCCGGGAGCTGAATAGAGTTGCTCCTGGAGTCTCCCTTCTCCCCCGTTATCCCTCTCTCGGAGGAACGTGTTTTGCCATGTGGATCTGGATTTAGGACGTGACGCAAGTGCGTGCTGAGAGGACGAGGACGAAAGCTTTGGTAGGTGCATTTCTTATTGACGTTAACATTTTGCTCAGTCCTTGTAACGTGATGCAATGCTAAATACAAAACAGAAAACTGAAAAGAGAAAATACCAGGCTTAAAATTCAGATGCACAGTGAAAATTGTATTATATTGAGAGATTAGACATCAAAACATCTACAGAAAATCTTTTACAATATAAACATTACAAAAGCATTTGAAAATCAATATACAGACCTTTATTTTCGGATATTATTATTAGTTTCATTTAATAGGGAATATTTTATTAATAATTCACATTATTCCTGATATTTATAATTTTTATAGAACTATTTTGAGTATTTAGAGAGTCCATTTAGCGGCCTTACTTGTTTCTCTCTGTGTTCCTACGGGACAAATAAGCAGATTGTAATGGCAAATGCAAGCAATGAAGCGAGTCGTACCCATGGCTATACATATGCACACCACCCAAGCCTCACGGCCAACAGCTCACTCCCAAGAGGTGTCCTGGTGGCAGGAGTCCTTGCACCAGTACCTTATACACCGTACATCATGTCCGGGGCATTGTTGCTGCTCCTGCACGCGCCGCACGATTTTGCAAATAAATACAAATAACTTTGATTTTGTGCCCCCGCCTCTCCTCGGGAATGGCTACGAGGCGGGCCCCAATCCCCGAGCGTGTGACGTTCAACAGAGAAGCATTCAAATTAAACTTTATTTGCCTTCCCCTCACCTTTGGGCGTCTCTGCCGGCTTTCTGCTTAAAATTGCAGATTGCAGGCTTGATCACATTGCCGAGGCTTGCAAATGAACATTGGCAACGGGGCAGGAGCAGAAGGAGGACCTCCTGCAGCAGCAGGAGCAGGACCTGAAGGCGGAGCAGTCAGACAAACACATGAAACGTGCTGTGCATGCAATAAAGGAGATTTTTTGTGGGATTTGCTGCACTGATAGCAGCCAACGGCACAATATGCTCCATAAATTGCCTTTGGCCTCTGACTCAATATATAAGGCACCCAGGCAGGCACACGGATATTTCCGAACCAAAGCCCAGACAATAGTTTATGCTTGTCTTTGATTTAGTTTTTGCGCCTAAAAACGGAAGGCCCCGAAATAGATACGCTTCCTGCTTTTTCTGCCGATACCCTTCCTGGAATTCCGCTTTTAGCACAAGCACTGCGCACTGCAATTATCCAAAAGGGCTTTTAATTGCACTTGTCAGAAACAAAGTGCTTCTAAGCGAGTTAGTTACCCCTTTGCGGGTTTTCTGTTTCGATTAGTTCATAAATAAACTGCAAGTTTAGTAAAATGTGCTTAAATGGTAAACTTTTAACGAGATTATTCATGTAATACCGTGTTTACATAACAGGAAACTGAAAGCACGTAATAAAAGCTTATTCAAATAAGTTGCACCATAAACTTTTATATTATAATAAAAATATAATATTTAATGTTCTAAAATTCCACTTTTGGTTGAAAAACATTAGCAGAAGAGCAATTTATAGTAAGCTAAATTGCACACAGAAGCTTTATATAAACCAATTTGAAAATAATTAATTTTTAAAAATAAATTCTAAAGCAATATATGTAGTTGGAACTTAGTATAGTTAGGTTAGGTTAAAAACCCTTAGGGAGGTGAATCGAAAGGATCCCACTTAAACTCTTTTTTCCAGGGTAGCGGAAGCCATAAAGCGACTCTCCGCTTGGTTAGGTTATTATTATTGTTTGTAGTTTCGTTTTGGTGCTCCCTTTTGTTTGTAATGTGAAAATAATCCTCGTGAAAGTTTCGTTGTGCGGGAAAATCAAAGTATTAGCAACGCGTTGCCTCTCTTTCTGGCCCAGCCCGTATCCCAGACCCAGAGTCTGGTTATGTTTTTTGTTTCTGCTTCTGGTGCTGGCAGCGGCAACTTCCGCTGGGCGCCCTCATGGCCACGTGAGCGACGGGAATTGGGAAACATAGCCAGCACAGTGCAGGAGCAGCAGGAGCCCACAGCTGTGCTCAAAATAATGGCACATATTAGTTGATAATTTAATTAAGCCAATAGAAAATGTAATAAATTGTTCATTCATTTCTAAGACAAAGGCTGGCTCTTTAAGGAAATCAGGAGATCTTAGCTAATTATATATAATTTATATATAAAGCTGAGTGTATAGAATTGGGGAAATTTGCTTTTATTAAGAAGACGCCTTCGTTGCTATTATTTTGGCCCCATCTGTGCGTCGTGGGCGGCATGGACGTGAATGTGAACTTTTCACGTGCGCAATTTGTGTTTGTGTTTAGTTTTCTTGTGCCAGAACGAGTGTGTGTTGTTTTATTCATACATTATTCGCCCCCGACTATTTGCACTGGTGCTGGGTGCTGGGCGAAGTACTACCCTTGTTCCAGCCGAACTCAAATTATATTTTTACGAGTGGGGGTGAAGTTGCGGCACTTAATGATGTTGCTTAGCAAATTGAAGGAACTAAACACAAACATAATTGAAACAATTTTCTCATTATAATGACGACGATGATGGCAAACAGAAACTGTGGCAGTTATCCAGGTCTTCAAGGAGAGCAAAAGCTGAAGCAGGTGCCGTTGACGCAAATTGTTTGGCCGCGATCCTGTCAAGGAGCAAGGTAAACAATGAGTGCGCCCAATGTCAACTAAATATGCGTCCTGCGAGCTGAGCAAGATGAAGTGGGCGCCAGGAAGTCGGGCTGCCAGGAAATGAGGAAGTCGGGGCAAAAGTTAAGCGCGCAAATAAAGAAAAGGAGAATGGCGAAAAGGTAGGTAGGCAAAATAGCATGGGAGTGCCCTCGGCCTATCACAGGAAGTGCAGGCAGCGCCGGAAGTTGTAACAAGTTAATGGCAGTTTTTCAAGAAGCCAACTACTGTCAGGTGCAGCAGCAGCATTTACCGGGCAGGAGCCAGGATCTCCGCCTGGAGCTGGAGCTGGAGCTGGAGCAGGCTCTGCAGCTGCAGGACTAAGTGCATTCAAGTTGGCACTCAAGTGCCGCCAAAGTGGCAGTCGACGTGGCCTAATAAAGTTGCTTAGGCGGCGCTTGGCGGGATTAAGTGCCTGCCCAGGATGATGACGATGATGACGGCGTCGTCCTGGGAACTCGAGCACACTCCCATACTGCCACATCCCCTATACATACATTTATTTTAATACCCCGCCATCAGCCATTGTGTTTGCCGGCATTGTGTGCCATTGCGGGGGCCATTAGCAGCTCAGTTTACCAGGCGTTGACTCCTTTGCGTCTATCTGCCGAAAAGCTATCGCCCATCGCCCATCGGCCATCGGCTATCGGCCCAAAACAATATTTGGCATTGCGGGCGTTCGTTGGCCTTTTGTTTTTGTTTCGATTTCCCCTTCCCTTTCCTTCCTTTTGGCTAAAAGCACTGAGCGACAAGTGGACGAGTGGACTCGAGGACAAGAGGACGCCTAATGGACCGACCGGCGACCAACTGCAATTCGATACGGAATCCACAAAAGAAGAGTGTATGAACTCTAACTTTCCGGGGCTTTGGAGCTGGATTGATAAAGGATGATAATGGTGATGATGAGTACACTTAAAGAAGTTGGAATACTAATACTCATCACTACTCCAAACATACCTTCTTCAGATAATATTTAAAAATTAAACCCATATATATTTATTTATTGGTTTTAAAACACTTACCTTTGTTAAATTTTCCGTTAAATCTTGGTTACGAATAATTATTCCGAGAATTTTCTAAAGAAATATTGATCCTTTATTCTTTCCGTGTACAGACTGTGCAACTTTGATACATTGGGCAAACACAAAGGGCATAAAAACAAAATCAAATTGCTTGCAAATAGCTAAATAAAAGGATGGCCCAGGACGAGGCCCCTCCTCAGCCGCCTCAGCCTCTGCTTCAGCATCAGCTTCAGTTTCAGCTTATTACCCCGAGCTCACCCCTCAAACCGGAGCATTTGGGACAGGATATTGCCGGCGAACAAGGAACAAGTTTGCGCTTTGCAAATTAATAACAACAGCGATGAGTTTTCTTGTGCGCCCTGTTTGTTGCAGCTCATCCTGCCAGATAGGACAATGTGTGAGGATATAAGGATATGGGGAGGCCAGGATGTGCGGGTGGGTGTACTACGTACGGGTAAGTAGGACTAATGCCTGCAGGTTGACGTACGTGCTGCGGCATTTTTATTAGGCATCCTCTTTTTACGAGCCCCGCACCGAGCCGAAGCCCTTTTAATGTCGGCGTCGGCGCCAGGATCCGCTGGAGCTAAAAGCCGAAAGGGACGAGGCAGGAGTATCAGGAGCGAAACGTTTCATAGCCCATAAAAGCAACAGTACCCCCAGTTCCAGTTCCCAGAACTGCGTCGTCCACCCTTCCAGCTCCATTCTTAGCCAGAGTGGGTGTTACTTTTTGTTTAATTTAATTAGGCACGGCAAAGCCCACACCCCGAATATCATTGTTATTAGTACAGGCATTTTATTGGTCGCATACCGTAGAAGAACAATAACAATTAAACATTAAAGAGATTCGGCAAAGGCCAAAGCATACCCATTAGAAAAATAAAAGTAAGCTCTGAGGTGTAAAACCTAAATTTTTTAAGTCGCGCGTCTTCTTTAATCGTGCAGGATCGATAACAATATCGATCTGACTATTTCCTATAGATATTTACATGCGAAAGTATCTTGGTGTTACCTTATATCGAATATAAAATATAATATTTACACTATTTACAGAGGTCTGAAATTATGTCAAAGCCTAGAAATGTAATTTTATCTTCTTCTCAACAACTTGTATATTTAATTATTAAGTATTAATCTGTATTAAAATTAGATGAAATAATATTTTTAATAGATGCACATTTTATTAAATATAAGCTCGAAAATTTATTTTAAAGATTTATTTTACCTTCACAGTAAATCAGAGCCCAGCAGACCTCAAATGCTACCTTGTAAAGCGTGTGTTGTTGTGCGGAGGAGTATATAAAAATGTCGCTCAATTAAAGTGTAGACACTTAAAATTCAACACTAAATTTCGTGCGTAAAATTAATGCCAAGCACATAATTAAATTATGTTAATTACGAACAGGCACGTCTATTACCAGCGGCAGGGGCAGAACGAGATAGACACAGAAAAAGAGACTCAGAGAGACTGGAGAACGTACGCTCAAAATCCCTATTGGGGCCAAAAAGGCCAAACATCAAATAACTTTCAATCAATTCCAATTAGGCCAGCTCCCTTTTGGCATAAAAATTGGATCCAGAAAGGGAAGGACAATTTAATTTCAAGTTTAATGGCAAACAGCAGAAGGAATAAGCGCCGGAGGGCTGGGGCTTTTCAACGGCTTGATGTTGTTATCTTGAAAGTAACCCGCAGCAGGGATATTGTAATAACAGCTGCCCGACACGGACGACTATCTGATCCGGGGATCCCTGGCAAGTGCGGAGCGGCAGCAGGAGCAGCAAAGAAAAGGCGAGCCAAGGATACGGATAGGAAAAAGGATGCGGCCACGCAGCAATGCATTCTGCAGTTAGCAACAATGGGCCAGCGGTCAAAGCCACAATAAAAGCGTGGCGAGAGGAACTGAAATAAAAACCGCAAGACACGCCAAACCCCAGCCAACCGGGCGAATGTCCCACGGACATACAGCTGTCCGTCCAGGCATCTGCCATTCGCCATCTGAAAACTCCCGGAGACTGGAGAACGGAGAACGGCGTACGAAGGAGCTTCAAGACGTGGGAGCAAACCGAGTTCATTTTCCGTGCAAAAATTTAATCAAGAAGTGCAGCGCCGGGCGAGCCAAAGTGTCAGCGGTGGCATTGGCCCCCACTCCCCATTCGCACTCCTTTCTGCCAACCCCCTGAGATGTCCTGGCGTCCAGCCCCTTGCGTGTAATACGAGATTCGTTCAACATTTACAATGATTTTGTGATTCTTCCGACACTTTATGGCCCCAGCCAAGCTGACAGGCTCCCCACTAAACTTGAACGCCCTTCTCCAAACCGTATATATCCTTTTGGTGGGTGTGTTTGACTATAATAGAGTGAAAGACTTTAAGCAAGCATCGCTATCGTCATCGCCATCGCCTTAGCCATCGCCTTCGCCTTGGCCATCGCCATCTCGGTATTAAGTTGCAAGCGAAAAAGTTCACTGGTAATGCAGACGAGCAGCGAAAATGGAAAATTGGAGCGCAGCTGACACTGCTCCCATTTTCTCCTCCTCCTCCGGAAAGTGCCATGCGATATCCCGGGAGCAGCCTGGTCAAGTTCCCACAGCCAGCCAGGAGGAAGGCTACGTAGTTATAGTTGGTTAATTCGATTTTTAGCTATGATTGTCCAAACGCAATTCTTGTTGATTCCAATATTCAAGGGTTGCGACTGGGCATCGCGGCTCGAAATAAGAATACAACTCGGCAACCAAGATTAAAAGTGATTTTAACTATAAATAAAGTAGCCTAGAAATAAACTGAAGCAGACTGACATAAATCAAAGGTAAATCTGGTAATAAGAACTGTTTGCAGAAGCTATGAGGCAGAATAAGAGTTAGCTGCTAATTGTTGTAGCGTCATTTAGGCCATATTAAATTACTTAACTGAAAATTAATTCAACAAATCAGGTAAGCTGGCCATGGCCAGGCAGCTTTTCTTTAATTAAATGAAATACAAATAAAACTTGAAAACAGAAATAAATATTGTAAGCAACACCCGGATCTTTAATTTAAATAGAGAAATACAAAAACTGTTATTAAGTTATAAGAGGAAATACTAAAAATGTTCTTAAGTTATATACGATAATAAATCAAGCTTCGTATAAATAAAACTCTCTTCGATCAATGTTCATGTATTAAACTGTATCCCACCATCGAAGCTCCAACACTTTTTTTTAATATTTTGTTGTTCGAAGCAAGTTTTCCGCTTGCTACATACATAAATAAAAAAAAGAAATTTTAGCACGGCCAATAGAAAACATAAAGTTGAAAGTAATATATTTTATGCGGGGAAGCTAGTCAGGAATTTACATCAGCAAAACTTGCGATATGAAGAGGGAAGCTGTGCATGGGAAAACGTATTTTGTAACAAATATTTGCCAAGCATCTTTTGACAAATTATGACTTGGGTCCTCGAGCTTCCAACTTGCTTTCCCTTGCCCTGCTCCTGCTTGTCCCGCCCAGCTGCTGTTGGTCTTTGTTTTTTCCCAGAAAACTATGGCTCTAAGTTGCCATGACAGCGTTGCCACATTATACAACAAGTGCTCGAAATAATAAAGTTAACAGCACTTTAATAGTTAGCTCCTGCCACCCGCTCACCCTCACCCTCACCCTCTCCCACGGCCACAATCCCTCGATTGCCGCCAAGGATATAGGCAACTCCGAGACTTTAACGGCAACATGTTGCCCGGCAACGGACATAAATGAGGGGCTTATCCTATCGAGCAGCACAACTTGAGCAATAAAATTGCTTTTATATACGAGAACTCCTAGCAGAAGATGAGGATGAGCACGAGCACCAGGACGAGATGGGAACTGAGATGCCTTGAAATATTCCTGGCATGCTCAGATATACAACCATTATGGGCGGGAACGCAGATAAATTTTCTACTTTGATTTCTGCGCTTAATAAAAATCAAATTTAAATGCGGCTGACAACCCAGCAGAAAGCTGTGAAGTCTTTGCAATGCCATGTGTGAAGAATACACAGGGAAAAAAAATAGCAGAAATAAAAGCGACGAAATCTAAAAAAAGTCCTCTATATTGTAGTAAATGTTGAACACCTTCTTCTTTCAGAAGTTAGAAGAAGATAGAAGTTACTTTATAATAAAATAAACATATAAAAAATCCTAATTGAAAACTGCTAAACAAAAATAAGGTACAATTTTTTATTTTTTATTTTATTTATATTTCTGAAATGATGTTTAATATTAGCTTATGAAAAATAACAGAACATATGCCTAATATTAGGGATGTTTCCTTCCTGTGTAGGACATCAGCTTGGGGCCAGCGGTGGAGGCATTTATGGCCAGCTGATGACATGGCTTCCAACAACGCCAATGATGCTCCGCTCCGTTCCGTTCAGCTCGGCCCTGCTCCTGGAATGTAATAAAGTTGAAGCGTCTTTCGGTTCTCCACTCTTTGGACTTTATGGCTGGCACATAAAAGGAAATCAAAGCCACCCAGGAAGCCATCCCCAGCTGGCCAAGTCAAAGAGTCAGTCGTCCCCACTAAATGGCCCGGGTCCTAGTCGAAAAAGCAAAAAGAAGGAGGAGCGGAGCGGTGCGATAGAGCACCATGCAGACTCTGGGGCTGAAGCGCAGCTAATAAGCTCTGCGGAGCTGCGGGGCGTATGCTTAATATTTTGAGCCAGTTGGCGCTTTTATAAATGCCGTTGCCCGTTGCCCAGAGCACCAAAGCGGAAAGTTCTGCATAAATTCAATTAACTAAAAACATGCAAATGAAAACTTTTTTCGAGGGCACGGCGGGCTGGCCCCAGAGATAGAGAGGGGGTTATGCTAAAATGCAACTCATTCAGATGCACAGAAGTGGCAATTGAAAGTGGCCAACGGGAGCAGCCTCCAAAGAAATGTTTCCCTAATTATTTCGCCCAGCAACATCCTCTTTGTCCCGGCTCAGTTAGTTAAATATGCGTGACAGTGCTACCAAAAATATTATAGATATATCTAAAAAGACATTATTTGATTTTAAATGATTTGTTTTAATATAAATGTACAAAGTATTAATTTTTTACTTGGCTTTTCGAATGGTTCAAATATAACACTTTTTTATGGAGATTTTTGAGGTTTTTCCGGCCGATAACTCTTGAGAAGGACACCGGAAACAGGACAAATCGGCTGCACTGCTGTTACTTGCTGCGAGCATATCACCAGCAGCATAGGAAGTGCAATAATGTAACGATTAATTGCGCAAAAAGAGTAATAAAGAACGCGGCGTTACGCAAAATAGGGGAGAAGGGGTGAACGGGAGGGGGGTCAAAGGACACGCAATCTGGCCGGGATAACGCAAGGACACTGGCTGTGGTTCAGCAGTTATGACTGTGGTCCGACGGCAACCGGCAACGGGCCACGGGCAACAAAAGTTGTCAACGGCAGCAACAGAGGCAACAGCAACTAAAACAAAGCCCCGCCCGGGGGCGGTGGAGCGGAAGGGGCGTGGCATGGGTACGTGCAACGTGGCCGCAAAAGGTTCAAGCGCTGCTCACGCGCCCCAGCCACGTGATCCTGCTGCTCCCGGCCCTGCTGCTCCTGTTTGTCCTGTTGCTGCGGGTGAGTCGCCGCGTGCCCCGACCAAAAAGGATATTAATTTCCCAAAGGTGCCGTTTTTGCAGGCGAAAATCACGCTAAATGCGGGGAGTGGGAGTGGGAGTGGAATTGGGAAGTGGAAAAACGAGTCGGGGGACAACTTAACGGCAGCGGGGCAAGTGGCGCCTTTTGTCAAACGAAACATTTCACACCCTAGGCTGCAATTAGAAGTACAAAGTACTCGCCTTCAAAGCTTCACAGATCGTAATTTTAAATACATATCCCCCCACAGATGCCAATTAATTTAGGGTAGTTCTTGTTCAAGGTAACGTGACTTTGACTATAAAGCCATAAAACAATAATTAAAGTGTCAAATAAAAATGGACAAATTACCTTTGCGTTTCGGAGCTATTTTTAAATACCAAGCATAGGTACAAAATGTACAATAAAGGGCTTTTACTGTAGAGAAAAGATAAGTACAATTATTTATAGTATTCAGGACTTGATTTTAATTTTGAACTATATATATATTTTATATATACTTGCAAATATCTTAAAATAAACTCATATATATTAATAAGGTTAGTGACTCAATATTTATATTTTCCCTTATACCCATAGGTACAAAAATATACAATAAAGGACTTTTACTGGATAGAAAACTTAGGGAAAATTATTTAAATATTTAGGACGTGATTTTAATACGTAAATGTGTAATGTGACTAATATTTGTATATATCTGCAAATATTTTAAAGGGAATTTATATACTTCTGAATATATATTTTCCCTTATGCCCATAGGTATAAAATATTGAATATATAGGTTATAAGTAAGCAATATTTAATATTTATAATATTCCGGAGTTTTATTAGAATATGTGTATTGTAACTAATATTTGTGTATATTTACAAGTGTATAAAAATGAATTTATATATTTCAAGAAGTATGTTATATAGGCACCAATAAACCTTTTTCCTTATACCCATAGTTATTTCAGAGCTGCCACAGCACTCTCCGTAGCCAGTGGACCCCGACTCTTGATGAATATATCAGCAGGGCGAAATAAAATTAAAACGCACGCACACAAATTAAAAACTTTCAATAGCAACAATTTTCATTTAAAAATTCAACACCAGGCGCTGGGACTGGCATCGAGGGATGGGGCCTTGGCAAGTGGCAAATGGAAAATGGAAAGAGGGGCTGGGAAAACGGAGGACGAGCAGGGTGGACTGCCAGTTGATGGCCATTGAAGTGGGGCGACAAACAGATTTATGAAAACTGAAAAATATCCATTGTAGTTTGACTCTGCCAAAGGAGCGCCGATGGTGCAAAGTGGAGGTCGCTGGGATCTCGCTTCGCTGCTGCTGCTGGGGAGCAGGCAACAATTAAAACTATTTTGGCCAAAACAATATCTGGTTGTTGCCATCGCCGCCAGCTTTCGCAGTTGCGCGAGTTCGCTGCTGTTCTCTGCTGGCAACATTTTATTAGAATGCAGGCAGGGTCAGGGGTCAAACCGCAGAGGGAAAAGGGGTGTGGCAAGTGGGAGCGGCCACCGGGAGCTGGGTGACGAGAAGCGAGGGCTCAGGGGTTAGGGGAGAAGGACAAGACCCAAGCTGATTGCTTGCTGCAATGGCTGACAGGACATGGGGCTTGGCCCGGTCGCCACGGGCAGCAAAATACCCTTGCCACAAGGTTATTCAAATCAGATGACCCAAAATTTCAGGATGCCGAGAAGAGCTCATAAAGATGTCCTTACGCTGAGCTGAGCTTCTCTAAAAAATATCAAAGAACAAATTATTCAACATTAAAATGTAAATCTTCCCTTAATAGCAATTTTAGATTATTTTAAAGGACCTAGAGTAATGTTCAAATAAATAATAACTAGAGAAAAGATCCTGAAGTTAGAGGTAAAAGGGTAATGAAAGTGCTAACTTCCTGAAAACCAGAGCCCTGCCTTGTCGCTTCGCTGTTTTGTCATTGGCGCTGTGCTGTCTGTTTATTGTGCCAGCGCTGCAGAAATCCAAGGCATGTCCTTTGGCCAGGATAAAGTGCAATGGCAGCGCACGGAGGACGCGAGAATGCGGCTGAGCAGGAGCTTAGCAAAACAACAGCTGTTGAACCCCTGACCCCGGAATCCCCAGCCCTGAATCCTGAATCCTCAATCCCGTTGGCAGGCGGAATTTATTGCTTTAAGACTTAATCAACGCGGCTACTGGCACTTCTTGCCTCCGGGAGCCGGAGGCAGATCCTGCATCATGAAGCCAGGCGGCGGAGTTTCAATCTTTAGGGTGGTGGGTCCGCCCCTTGGCTCGCTGGCGCACCGCCCCTTCTGGGGACCGGCCTGTGGCGGCTTGTCGTTGCGCAGATTCTCCAGAATGTTGCACAGACTTTGCTCGTCCAGGTCCTCGTACATGTCGTCGTTGACCGCCATCACCGGGGCATTCACACAGGCGCCCTGGCAGTAGTCCTCCTTCAATGTGAACTGCATATCCGGGCTGGTTTGGCCGTCCTCCAGCTTCAGGATCTTCTTGCAGGTGTCAAGGATCTGGTCGCCACCGCGCAGCTGGCAAGGCGTCGAGGTGCAGACACTCACCACGTACTTGCCCCGTGGCTTCATGACGAACATCGTGTAGAAGGTGGCCACCTCAAAGGCCTGCATCGGCTCAATCCGGATGATCTCGGCCACTGCCTGGACGGAGCTGATCGAGAGCCAGCCCTGCTGGCGCTGGGCGATGTCCAGGAGCGGCAGCAGGGCGCCCTTCCACTCCGCTTCCGGATACCAGGCGAGCAGGGCCTTCACCCGACGGTGGTTCTTCGCGGAGAACTCGAACTTCAGCTTGTCCCGCATCACGCGGGCATCCATCTTGGAAACGGACTGAAGCCAGGTGGGTGCCAGGTGGAAGGAGCGGATGCCCCAGAGGATGCGCGGCATTATGACGTAAAATGTGTTTTTGTTCGGTGTGGTTTTCCTGGCAACAGGCGATATTGGAATTCCGATTCCTTTGACATTCTCCTCTCGGATTACAAAGAGAAAATAAAATAAAACAAAATTAACTGGAGTGGTCTTGAAATTTGAATTATTTTATTTAATAATATATTTTTAAAAGCATATTTGGCAATTGAAAACACTCCAGCTGAAATGCAAGTGAGGACATATTTCTTTATTCAATGCAAGTTCTTAATACTGATTTAATCTTTAATTAATCTTTGTGTCTTAAATCCATATAAATACTAAAATAAAAACAGTAATGAATAGAAAAAGTTGGCAATAAATGCGATACAAAATTGTATGATCCTAATTACTAATGCAAGAGGTATTTCCTTACCTGACTGATGTTTAAATGCAGGGTAATAATTACTAGATAACTTTAAAATTCATTTCTAGTACTTGTAAGAATTATTTCCAATAGAATCCAGTATATCAACGCCTTAATGCTTTCCCTTTAATATTAATAATTAATTTTGTTTTAAAATCTTAAAATGTCTGCTTTTCATATTCACTTTATTCATCAGATCTAGTGAATACCAAGCTAATTGTCCTGTTTTTTTCCTTACATTCATTGTATATCAGTGCAAGCTGCCGAGGGTGGCTAAATTGCAATCAAATCGAGTTGGCCAGCTGGAGGAGCTTCTCGTCATGGCAACCAGGAGGTGGAGCTAGCAGTAAGGAAGGAGGAGGAGCAGCCATCCAGGGAGCAGAGCGAGGTCACAACATGCCAATCATGTCGTCCTGCCGCAAATTGTTCAAATTGCATGCCTCTCCTAATTGTCAATATATAAGTGCGCGCTGCAGGACGATGGTGTAATAAAGGACTCCAAAGGACTCCCCCCGGGCACTTCACACCCGTGGCACTGCTGGTGCACAACTCGGTTATCAACACCTGTCCCTCGGCTCATTTACGGCGTTTTTATTACGGGTTATTAATGTGCATGTTCACGCCCTAAAAGATTAGATCGTAAAACGCAGGCATTATGCCGGCGCAGTATCCGATCGAAATCCATAACAAACAATTAGGATAATGGCTATTCAAAGTGGCATTGGCTGCAGATAGCATAACGCTAATGTTGTAAGCACATGTAATAGGCTAATGCCAAAGGCACATGTTGGCCCACAAAAAAAAAAAGGGCACAAACGGGCACTTCGCTTCTCCTGCCAAAAGTCATGAAAGTGTACCTTTTTCCGCATTAAAGATGTTGAAAATCGCATAATGGGACGAAGGAAGATGGCTTTAAAAATCGTAAAAAAAAAAACATTCTGAACAAAAATAGGTGAGCCATATTATTATTTTATTTATTTATTTATAGCTTAACTTTTTAAATTCATGTAAAAAAAGGAAAGCTTTAACTAAATCAAATTTAATACGTTTCATTTTGAAGATTTTATATGATTAATTATATATTTATAAATTAAGTCAGAATAATATAATCTCATTAAATGCTTTATTAGCCTTATAAGCCATCTAATAAATAAAGTTTAATCGAATTACAAATTGGCTTTTTAGTTGCCTTTCTGAAGTAAGACCATATAACCTCTTGCAGGATAGAAGATCTCAGACTTAAACAGCAGTTCTGTGAGGCCTTTGACCCACATTTTGCATACCGAAAAATATCCACAAATTTTGGAGTTTTTCAGTGTGCATGTTGGGGGGCAAAGTCTCGGGGTCTCCAACAAGCGGCAACAAAGTGGGAACTGCAATTGGCCACTAAGTACTTTCCAAAGTCTTTTGCATGGCAGTTCACATAATTCGTGATGTGATAGTCTCGGCCTCGTTTTCGCCCAAAAACTGCTCCGGTTCTTGGAAAGCCCATTCCCCCTGCCTGACGGAGAAGCAGAAGTTGAGCGGCAGCCGTTTTCGGTTTTTGTGCCCAAAACATAATTAAGTGCTCTCGCCAAGTTGTTGGCTGTGGGGGGAATTTGTCATAACACGGGGTGGGGAGGGCGAGGACGAGGGCTAGGGGAAAAGTCGAGAAAACCAGAAGCAGAACCGTTGATAATGTACTAAGTAGTAATAAATTTTACTTTTATGCGAGAACCACAAGCGAAGAAACTCTGGGGAGAGGCGAAAACAAGTCCGAGTCAGAAATCAAGTGTCGGCGAAAAGTGAAATGGGCCCGGCTCCTGCCCTTATGACCTCCTCCGACCAGTGTTGACTGTCATCTTGTTTAAATAAATAAAATAAATAGCTAAAATAATATTTGTAGAAAGTAATAAATAATAGCTAAAGGATAGGTTACAAAAAGTAACTGAAAATTAAGCTAAGATCTTTGCAATTTTCGCAGCATAGCATTTCTTTTAAATAACTAGTTGCCATTTTGCATTGAAATATTGTTCTTAACTTAATGTTAAATATACTATCTTATAACTAAATTAATTATAGGTACTTTGTAACCCTTGAAACCATTTATAACAGTTGAATTTGGCTAAATAAAGCACAAGTTCCAAGCTAAGTCAACAGCACTCGCCGTCGACATGCTCAACAAGTGGCCAAGTTGCCAAGTTGTCCAACCGAGCTGATGAAGTGGCACTGGCCAAGAGCCGGACTTAGTTGTAGTTGGCCAGCCAGCGGTGGAAGTTGGAATTAAATCAAACATCAAACAGCGAGGAGCAAGGAGCAAGGACTCAGTGCTGGGGGGCAAAATGAATTGCAATGGGCCAGGGACGCAGTGCCAAAAGTGTTAGCAACTCAGCCGCCGCATTCCTGTTGATTTTGCTGGCGCAAAACTGTGGCCGGGCACGCAGCCACGGGCGTGATGGATTAGCAAAGTTGGAGTTTAGCGGCCAAGCCCGCCCTGTTTTTAATTTTGCGAAAATACACGAAACTTTGGGTGCGGCCCAAGGGCGTGGCTGGGTCAGCAGACCGAGCGGGAAGCCCGAGTTTCATGTTTTCGAGCAGCTGCAGCAGGACTTTGAGCGTCAGTGGCGGCGAACCACCACGGCGAAGCCCTTCAGCTTTCTGCAGCAGCTGGATCGGGAGCAGGAGCAGCAGGCTCAGAGGTTGGCGGCTCGACCCAACACCAGTTTCGACATCCTGGAAACCTTGTTCCAGGATCAGAGGATTTATGAGGCCAAAACCACGACCCCTAAGCCCTTCCATGTGCTGCAAAAGCTGGAGCAGGACCTAATCTGGGCGGAAAGGCGCACGACCACCGTGAAACCCTTTCACCTGGCGAGTGCCCTTATTGGGGACTTTATTAAAAAGGATCAGAAGGGAGGCTATCTGAGTCCGGTAAGCCTAGAGCCAATAGCTGAGCACAAGGCTGAGCTGAAGCCGGAGTCCCGAGCTAAGCAAAGCCAGAAGAGGCGACGCAAGCGCATTCGCCGGCGGCGCAAGAGGATACGCCGCCGAAGGAAGAGGACACGACGCCGTCGCCGGAAGAAAAGGAAGAAGCGCCGGAAGAAGCGCAAGAAGAAGAAGTACAAGGGCGACAAGAAGAAGAAGAAGAAAGGGAAGCGAAAGCGGAGGAAGCAACCGAAGCCAGAGCACGAGCATGATCACGAGGATCACTCCATCTTCAAGCCGGCCCATCTGATCTTTGCGAATCCCACCAAGCAGCCGTACTACCACCAGCATCCCCCCGGGAATCCCTATGCGCCGGCCAACCAAATGCAAATCCAGGCCATTCCGACCGCTCTCCTGGCGGCACTGACCACCAAGAAGCCGAAACCGAAGCCAGAGACCACCACCACCCACAAGCCGTTCAGCAAGATCAAGTACCTGCTGCGGCACAACAGCATCTTCAAGAAGAAGAAAAAGGAGTACCTGAGCCACGTGGGCCAGGTGCTGTATCCCTTCGTCAAGTTCGTCGCCTTCTTCACGGTCCTCAATCCCTTCACCCTGGGCGTCTTCCTCTTCACCCTCGTCTCGCCGGCCGTTTTTGGTTTCCTGGGATTCGTGGCTCTCAGTGTGCTGGTCAAGCCCTTCCTGCACATCGTCTTCGGGGTGAAGCGGAATGTCGACGCCTTCGACCGGAAGCGGTGGTTGGCCAACAAGCAGGCCGAGAAGCTGAAGCTGGGCCTGCGCCCGGTGACCATCCACAAGCACTATTACCAGCAGAAGCCGGTGATCTCCGCTCCGCCGGTGAAGCTGCGTCCGGTGGGCCACTGGCGGCGCGAAGATGGCCGGTCAGAGCCTCAGCCTCAGAGCCTCAGAGAGATGCGACCGCCACTGCCACTCCAGGTGGCACCTGGAGCTCCGCCACAGCGAAGGCCGCAAATGAATCGCTACAATCCCCTGCTGCCGGCACAACGCAAAGCCCTCGAGCTGCACCACGACTACGGATGAGCATTAAATAGGTTTAAAATAACATTAATATATTAGCTATAAGTTAACTTAACTAAGAAATAAAGTAAATACTTAAAAAACAATGAAAATTTATAGTTTATTTTTAACTTTAGTGACAAATCCCAACCACATGTTCCAGTTAAACATTGAAGCCCTCTGAAGTCACTTTAACCCCCGAGAAGGCTCAGCTGCTAGCGAGAAGGGCACCGCCCGACTCCTGCTCCGGCTCCACTTGGCCACTTTGGGGACTCCCCGCACATGCGTGTGCGACATTATAATTAACATGTTTGCAAAGTGAAAATTACCGACGGCAGCCAAGAATGTCGCCGAAAGCCAATTAAAAAGTTTCGAAATTATGCCAGCCCTCCTCCTCGGGCAGGCCAGCCCCGTTCAGGCGTCGCTGCCGTAGATCATGCGATGGATGTCCCACTCCCGGATCGGTATTACGCACTTGCCGTAACCACGGTGGACGAGATTCATCTCCAGCCGCTCATCCACGACCAGGATTTCATGCAGAGGGCGGGTGACTTGCTGATCGGTCCGCTCGAAGACCTTACGGGCCTGGCAACGAAAGAGTTCCACCGCTGTGGATAATCTCGCATGTCGCTGTAAGTAGTCCTCCAGGTCCATCGACTCTGGCTCCAGGACCAGCTCTTCCAAGGAAGCCAGTAGGCGCATCACAATGAAGTAGCAGTAGCGACGCCGCACAAACGAAATGGGCATGTCCGCCTGCGCCGGCAGTTCCTTTACCACCGCCGACCGGATGTAGCTGCCCAGCGCAAGTCCCAGGATCACAGTCACCTTGGCGCAGGCGATGTGCAGCAGGACGGACAGCGGACTAATGTTCAAGGGGGCCACCTGGCTAAGCCACCAGAGCAGGTCGCAGCCGTGGAACTTGTAGCCATAGTCCAGGGCGGCGAACAGCATCAGGCAGAGCAGGGTAACCATGGCTACTGGAATGTGGTGCCGGCGGAAGAGACGGAGGAGCCGCAACACGAGACCAGCGAGCCTGGCCAGTTGGAGTGACATCGGGAGCGGCTGAGTCTTAACCACGAATTTTGGAGACCAAATACTGACGAATCTACGGAAAATGAACACAATTTACTTCGAAACTAGAGACTGATGTAAAAATGGAAATGACTGTGGAAAAGGAGGTCTTTTTTTGAGGTTGATGTTCTTTTCATTGCAAACTTTGATCGGAAATTGAAAATAAAAGTTATCCAGGGAAGTTTTGTACCCTTTGAAGTTTCAATTTAAATAAAATGTATACTCAAAGAAACAATTTATAAACCACTTAAACAAGTTATGATAGATTCCGAGATACTTTCCATTAATTAAAGCTCGAACTTGATGAACTTTTTAATACCAAAATATCAATATGTTTTGCATTCGCTTACACAAATTATTTAATGTTGTTTTGACAGCGAGAAACCAATTATTAGTTGTCGATTCAAATTATAGGGAAAGTTTATGCATCCGAGTCCCTCCTTCTTGGCTCCTTTTTTGTGCTGCTGCCTTGGCTGACGGTATTGGCACTTTGTTCGCACAATACACAGAGCCAATATCAATTGCGCCTTTGCAATTTGCCAGCATTTTGCAGGCCATCATAATGGAATCGCCTTGGGAACGTCATTTTGTGTGGCTCAAAACAAGTCGTTCGTCGCCAGCAGACGCTGGAGGAGATTGGAAATATTGAGGGGACAAAGTTCCCATTGAAATGCACACAGAAAAATGTAAACTCTGAAGCACATTGGAAATATTATTGATATGAACACGAATCGAAAGTGATTTGAAATTACCTTTTTTGAGATAAGAGTAAACCAAATATTGTCGCAATTATTCCGAACGGTCTTGTTTAGGACTCCATCACTTCTCTGATGTTTTTCTCACTGTACGAAAAAGAAGAGAACATTACGGAACGGCACTCGGAGTGCAAGGCAGCAAATAGAACGAGTAATAATAAATAAAATTGTAGCCAATTCATAAGGATTTCGCATTTTGTCGCTTCAATCAGGCAATGGATGGTCTCTGGAAGAGGGCTTCTGTGGGAGGATCGGCGGCGGCAGCAGTTGAGGGAGCTCTGCAGGACCGCAGGACGGGCAGGACGAGCGGCGGGCAAACAGCATTCATTCATATTTGCCAAGTGCCGATTGAAGCTGCCTTTGCATTCTGCTGATCTCCTTCAATGCCGAACCACCAACGCCACCAACACCACCCACATCCTCCTTCGCCAGCACAATGTGCGTATAAATAACGGATTTCCTGTTATAAAATATTTGTAACGACATTTTCCCCGATTTATGTATCCACCCTCGCATACCAGTACACACGGAATATGCATGATTACTATATACTGTCGGGGTTAAGTTAATAGGACTATGAATCTGTAAATAGTATAAAATATATATTAATCGCAAAATGTATATTAAGATATTAAGAAATTAGTTAACACTGGCAATGAAAACAAGTGGGAAAGCTGCAGTCGAGTGTGACCGACTGTGAGATACCCGGTACCCAAAGCATTGTGGGTGAAATTAAACAGCACATGAACATGGAAAAAAGAAAATGTTGACAAATAAAGACAAATATTGCTAGGAACATGTTGAGCAACACTCAAAAGAGACAAATGTTGCTAGGAACATGTTGGGCTACTCTCAAAAGCGACAAATGCTGCTAGGAACATGTTGAGCAACACACACGTGTGTTCAATACACAGAAACTTTATTGTTTAATAACTTCTATGTTTATCATCCGATTTTACTCAAATTTTATTAAGTCTATTTATTTATTTTAAGCCGAAAATCCCGCCTATTGCTTATATACCGTTTTTTATGATATTCGGGGCGGAAAAGGGCATGGCCAAATTTTAAAACAAACTTGATCTGCGTGCAACAGATTGCAATGTTGTCACCAAATTTAGTAACTCTAGCTTTATAGTCTCTGATATCTGTTGTTTCACACGGACAGACAGACGGACAGACGGATTTGGCTAGATCGACTCGGCTAGTGACGCTGATCAAGAATATATATACTTTATAGGGTCGATTAGGATAGGAGATTTCTCCTTCTGCCTGTTACATACATTCTCGGTTGGCACTAACTTATAATACCCCTGTACCCTATGGGTACCGGGTATAAAAATAGCTTTATAACCAAGCCTGCTCATTATCTCTAACAAGATTTTTGAATATTTATGTCATGGTTGCGTTTTGATTTATTTCTTAAAATTCCTTTGATGTTTCTATCAGGCCTGTTTCAGTTTTCACTCGGAAGCGAATTTGATAAAATTTTCGGACTTCCCTTTAACAAAAGCGGATTTCTCTTGATGATTTTATAAATTGCATTGCACTTTAAAAGAATTTTAACTATTCTTGCGGATCTTCATCTGGGAGCAGATAAATTCCCGGGCCAGTTAATCCCCCGGGGACGTTAATTTCCTGGGAGACATAATTCCCTGGGACATAATTTTCTGGGAGAAATAATTCCCAGGGGACATAATTCCTGGGGGACATAGTTCATGAGGGACATCATGCCCGGGAAACATAATTTCCGGGGGACATACTTTCTGGGGGACATAATTCCCGGAAACATAATTTCTGGGGGAATTTTTTTATTATTTTACTTTTCTTACCAACAAAGTGCTAGATTAAGAACTAAGAATATCTTAACAAATTAGGTTCTAATATCTGATTTCTTAGCAATATAAAATGATATCATCATGTCATTATTTTCCAATGTGAATTTTATTATATCCAACTGAATAAAGCAAAAACATTAATGTATTGTGTAAATTTATTTAAAAGCCTTACCAAATTTGAGTATATGTTAAGTCTTTCTAAGCCCCCTAAATAGTTGTTACTACTATCAGAAACACAACTGTATTTTCTAGAATAGTAAATATATTGCATTGTAGTGCCAGTGCATGCGGATGAGCTTGAAGTCCGCTCCCCGTGTCTATGTAGTGCCTCCTCCAGCGCTCTCCCCTGCCAATTGCTGCCACTCAGTCATGGCTGACAGTTATGGCTCTATGGATATCGACATGGATATGGCAATGGCTACGGCTATGGATATGGATATGGGTATCTATGTGGATGTGGTTGTGGATATATGCCGGGAAACATCTTCGGATTGCAGCTGTCAACGCAGCGGCAAATTTAGCCCGCCTTAAAAGCGCTGCTTAGCAGTCGAGCGGAGTGAAGTTGGGTGGAGTGGAGTTCGGTGGAGTGGAGGGCAGTGGATTGATGATGCGCCAGTACCACTGGCAGATGCAGTTGCAGTTGTAGTCTGCAGTCAGAGGTGCATAAATCACAGTCATGCACGTGTTAATATCCCAGAAAGCGCTCCAAAGCTCCATTGTTGTCAGCGGATATCCGGCGCACGGCAGGTAGCACGCGGAGGAGTGCTCTTTGTGGGCGGACAAATGGCCAAGGGTCAGGTCATTTGGCAGGGATGGCGCATAATTTCCGAATGATTGGCAACACAATTATCCCAGTCATCCGGCTCCATTCAACGCATCGAATTCAGGAAGGTGAAATAGGAGAAGGCGCCCTGGATTATCTGCGGAATGGAAGCCAATGGGTCACTCAATTCGAACAAAGACATATTGGTACCTTCAGCACGGCCGTCAAACTAACTCGGAAGTACTTCAAGCCCGTGATGAAGAAGGGCCTCGAGTTGAGTTCGATGGCCAAGGTGACCAGCTTCATCAGCCTGAGATTCTCGGCCACGTCCTCCGACTGGTGAACAATCTGCTCCCAGTCAGACGTGTAGTACATCATGCCCAGTTCGTCCGTCTGTTAAAGGATCAGATTTTGAAAGGATTTCAATCTAAATCAATGGGAAATTCGGATAGAAGAACCCACCGTCTTTAGGAGAATGGAGCCGAGCATTCCGAGAGCTAGCAGCTCCATGAACTTGGCCAGGAACCACACAATGTAAGCCACATTACCCGAGGGACTCTGCGAAATGGGAAATGGTTAAAAGTACTTAATTCAAGTCCAAGTCCAAGTCCCATGATTTACCGTGTAGGCCTTGAAGAACAGGGCACAAAGGAGTCCGGCGCTGAAGGCGAACATCACGAAGATGCGGAAGCTGAACTCCTCCTCCACACGGTTGCCAAAGTCCCGCAGGGCCACGTTCCTGCGCAGGATGTGGGTCAGCGCACGGCGGTAGCTTGTGGCCATGTCCCGACCCCCACCTCCTGCCTCCAAGAGACGGCGGGCCGAGCGGCGAAGGTCTTGGCCCAGCTGGACGTAGCGGGCATTCAGGTGCATCATCAGCTCGCCCATGACATTCAGCTCGCCGAAGAGCATGCTGGTGATGATGACGCCCACCCAGAAGTTGAGGCCCAGCAGCGGGATGAAGTAGCGCAGCTGCGTGTTGTCGAAGGGATACACCTGCTTGTAGAGCATCTCGCGGCGGTGGTAGATGACATTCGTGATGGGTACCACCAGGAAGTTGAACAGGGCCAGCAGGTAGATGGTGGAGTTGAGTCGCGTGGCCAGCATCTGGCGCTGGATGCGGGCAAACAGCTGCGGCTCCGCCTCCTCCTGCACGTAGATCTCCGCGTAAAAGCGCTGCAGGAGCGCCCGGAAGCGGTCCTTGTGCCAGGCCAGCTGGTAGCAGCGTATCTGCATCTCCACCAGGATAAGGTACGTGGGCATGCCCGTCAGCAGGTTGTCCATGTCCTGCCAGTTGTATACCAGGTAGGCGAAATCCACCTCGTTGTGCTCGCAGAAGACCAGGAAGCCGAGGAAGATGAGCACCCTCTCCAGGAACACGGTCCAGCGGCCGCAGCCCTCCTCCAGCGGCCAGGCAATGTGGTTCAGGACCCGATACAGCGCCACCGGCCAGGGCATCGGGGCCAGCTCTCCGTCCGGGAGACGGGGTCGGTAGCGATGGGACGACATGACTGCTCACTGTCCTCCCGGGCGGAGGCCCATTTATATTCTAATTTTAATTGCCGCCGGCCTGATGAAATATTAAATTCATGACCCAATCGTAAATTATTCAGATTCATTTGCGTTTGTCAAAATAAACCCGAAATCGAGACCAAAACTAAAGCCCACACCAAGAGCTAGACGCACCCTGGAACCAACCCCTGGCTGCTGATTTCGGTTCGATTTCGAATTCCACTCGAATGCTAAAGTTTCCAGTTAATTGTGCTTTAATTATTAAGGCCTTAAGGTCTTAAAGGTGGCCTTTACCAAAGGAAAGCCTTAAGAATTGACTTTCTGCCAAAAAGAATTACTTACAAACTGCCTTTGGTTAAGTGCTTAAGGTAATTTTAAAAGGTAAATAATAAATTATAAATTACTCAGGTCAATACACATAAAGCTCTTTGAGGCATAAATTAAAGTTGGATCATAAGAAGGAATTATAGTTATTTTTTACTAAAAAATCCTTGTGACCTGTATAACCGCGCAATGCTATACTTTTATTTGTTCCTCAAGCCTTTGAGATTGGTTTAAACACAACCAACTAACAACTGCAATCTGAATATTATGAAGACAGAGTTAGATTGAGCACTTAAGCCATGCTTTATTGCTGTGACACATGCTTTCATGTCGGACTAATTATGATAATGCCTCTAGCTATTTTCATTTTGATTTAGAACTCAATTAAAAATCAAATGCAGCCATCAACCTAAATTCTGATTATCCTAAAGCCTTGACCACTGCTCTCCCCACTTAATTTGAAGCTGGTGTCCGATTGCCAAAATGCGTAGATAAATATGGGAATTTATCCGAGCTGATTCGTTCCACTTAAAAATCAAATCATTCTGCTGATAGACTCGCTTCATTGCATTTCCCTCCCGGCGAAGCGCCGCAAACAATCATTTTTACGATTATGCTAAAATAACACTGGCATAATTCCAATAAAAATGAAATTGCCCTGGCACACTGACTGACAGCTCTCTGCCTTTGTCCGCCAGGTGGGCAAGGACAAGGACGCACCAAAGGCAGAGTCGCCTTTCGAGCAGCTCCGCAAAGTATGCACCTGGGAGCAGGTGCTCATGTGTGGCACATCCTGGGTTCCGGGTCCGGGTCCCGTGCCCTGGCCATATCAAAGGACGACCGAAAGGGCGTCGGAGCAGAGCAAATTCAATTCACTACTGTTGATTCTCCCGTCGCCCGTCGCCGGCCGTTGTTGTTCTTTTTGTTTGATAAAAGGATGAAAGCCGGAGGAAAGGCGGTGCAAAGGCCAAACAACAGGGAAAAAACCCAAATAATATTAATATGCAAATTGAGTTTTTTAGTTGAGTGATCTAAGCGGATAACCGAGGGCCAAGTCAAGGCGAACGAATGCCTCCGGGGACAGACAAGCCGACGGATGTGGAAGTCGATGTCGATGTCGACGTCGATGGGGATGATGGCGAGGATGCGGACGAGTCTCTCTTTGGGGCATTTGGTTTTTACTTTATTGATTGCCAGCGGGACGTAGATATCTGGAGCACGACTCCGGTTTAAATGCGAACTTCGAATCAATTGAAATCATATTTTATTAAACGTTTACGGGGCCATTTCCCACAGCCGCCGCGGGTGGCAGTGCTGCCAGTAAGAAGTGGCCAAAAAGGGAATAAATCGATATTACTTTTAGGGGTTTACTTTTAAGAAATATGTACGTTTTTCTAAATTGCATGAAGCACTTAAATATATATTTTGTATATCAAAACAAGAAAGAAAGCTAATTTCGGCAAGCCGAAGTTTATATACCCTTGCAGATAATAAGCAAAATAAAAATAAGGAATCTTATATATCGTTTTAATCCGAAATCTTTAAACATTTTGGTCATATGTTTCCTATGGTCCGATTCCGGCCGTTCCGACTTATATACTAGCTGCAATAGAAAGAAGACTATCTGCAAAGTTTTATTTGGATAGCTTTAAAACTGAGAGACTAGTTTGCGTAGCAACGGACAGACGGACACACGGACATGGCTAGATCGACTCGGCTGGTAATGCTGATCAAGAATATATATACTTTATGGGGTCGGAGATGCTTCCTTCACTGCGTTACAAACTTGTGGACAAAATTATAATATCCTGAGAGGGTATAATAAGTATCTATTTTAGCTTATATTGTCAGAATAGTAAATAAATTTTTTAAGGATGCAAAAAAGGTTAAGATAGACTGCTTTTTGAAGTGAAACCTCTTCTGCCTATTTGACAACACTGATGGGCGGAACACTGATCTGCGCCCGGTGTGTACAAATCAAGAGGCGTCCAAGTACATACGGGTACGAAAATATTTACAAGAAGTCACCCGAACCCAAGGAGCAAACGGAATCCCCGCCGGCGGCAAACGCATCAAATATAAACACACAAAAAACATTATACGTATACGGCTACGGGTACATATAAATCCGTATCTGTGTCTGCAGATGTTTGTGGCGTGGGTTATGAAATTCTGCTGACTCTACCGGGTTTTCTTTTTCTTTTTTTTGCCGTGAAAACAAATTTTGAAAGAAATTGAAAACAGCCAGACGGAGATTGAAAGCAAACGAGCGACGGACGGCGGCAAACAGAGAGACCTGCGAAAAGGCACGAACCCCGGCGAGCTGCAGCCGGAGTCTGGGAAATAGCGCCGGGGGGATTGGCCAAATGTCACGCAACTTTCTGCCAGACGATCGGAAAGGCAAACCAAGCACCGAACCCTGCTACCCTGCGACCCCGAACAATTGATTTATAATTACGAGCGCCAGCAGAAGCCGGAAGTGTGCCAACAAAAGCCGTTTTGGCGGATTTGCTCAATTAGCCAACTCAGACATGAAACCGAAACCGAAACTGAGACCGAAATTGCCAGCACTTCCAAATGGTTTGCCCATTTGTGTGGGAACCACACTCGAAAAACAATCGCCATAAACTTTGCCTAAAGATCTCTAAAAAATCTAAGGGAGCTGCTTAAAAATCTATAGATATTTCAAGGTAATTTTTAACTTTAAGCAATAATCTTTGAGCTCCACAAAATAAAATAAGGAAAATTAAGCTACGAACTTCCTTATTTTCCTGCTGATTTTATTTGGTTAAATATCAAAAGAAGTCTTTAAATTTATTACCTGGAATTTCCCAAAGTAAAGGTAAGCCAATGCGAGTGTAGTGTGTAACATAGCCCCGCAGTGCGTAATTTCCGCTGGGCCATTTCCGTCTACTGCGCCTTCTTTTTATACCCTTGCAGAGGGTATTATAATTTTGCCATGATATTTGCAACGCAGTGAAGGAGGCATCTCAGACCCCATAAAGTATATATATTCTTGATCAGCATCACCAGCCGAGTCGATCTAGCCATGTCCGTCTGTCTGTCTGTCCGTCTGTCTGTCTGTCCGTCTGTCTGTCCGTCTGTCTGTCTGTCGGTTTCTACGCGAACTAGTCTCTCAGTTTTTGAGCTATCGGGCTGAAATTTTCAGCATAGTCTTATTTCTTTAGCACGCAGTATATATGTCGGAACGGACCACTATATCCTATAGCTGCCATAGGAATGATGGCGAAATTAATGTACACAAATTTTTAATTTCTCTGTTTTTCAACGAATTTCTATAAATTTCGAGATATAGTCGTTTTTTATAGTTCTAGAATTACGGCTTAAAATTTCATTAAGATCGGACAACTATATCATATAGCTGCCATAGAAGGGATCGGTCGATTTATATGAAAATGTAAAATTCTACATGTAAAATGTA
>VNJW01011564.1:0-115259 GCA_008042615.1 Drosophila auraria
ATAGTCTTATTTCTTTAGCACGCAGTATATATGTCGGAACGGCCGAAATCAGACCACTATATCCTATAGCTGCCATAGGAATGATGGCGAAATTAATGTAAAAAAAATTTTAACTTCTCTGTTTTTTAACGAATTTCTATAAACTTCGAGATATAGTCGTTTTTTATAGTTCTAGAATTACGGTTTTAATTTCATTAAGATCGGACAACTATATCATATAGCTGCCATAGAAGGGATCGGTCGATTTATATGATAATGTAAAATTCTACATGTAAAATGTAAAATTTAAAAAAATTTACATAATTTGACATTTTTTTTTAACATTACCAAAATGGATCGATTTTTAATGATCCTATTGCAGACTGCAAGGGTATACAAACTTCGGTTTACCGAAGTTAGCTTTCTTTCTCGTTTTTTTTTCATTTGCCTTTTTGCCTTGCGGTCTGTTTCGGAGTTGGAGCTCAACTTGGACTCACTGGAGTTGGGCCGAAGTCAGCGGAGTCTTCGGAGGTTCACCTGTTTATGCCAGATTCCTGGCATGCGATTAAAATCACCTGCGCGAGCTTTTGCGCCCACGCAGTCGAAATGGCAGTGGAGTCGCAGCTTCGGGTTAAATTGGGATGGGATGGGATGGGATGGGATGGGTCTTCATGGTCGTCCGGATTCGCCTTGATTTCTGTGCGGTTCGGCTTGGTTTCCTTCTCGATTTTCTGGCTGCGCCCAGTATTCACTCCGTTCGGTTCATTTATTATGCACTTGGCTTTTATTTCATTTTAGTTTCGTTTTTTTGTGGCTGCGACTGCGACTGCGGCTGTGGCTCGCTGTTTATTCAAACTAATTTAATTTGTGCGCGGCTTGGGTGCGCGCCCGCAGGTAAAATCTTGGCAGGTTGCTGTGTTATTTTGGCGTTTCACGCACTTGGCGCATGTTGCAGTCACGCCTTTTGTTGCCGGCCTCCAACTCGGTTCCACTGTTCTCCACTGACCAGTGTCCAGTCGCAATTCCAGAAAAGAAACCCCGAGCCACACGCAAAAAGTTGTTAAAATGCAAATTAAATTAGAGCCAAAACTGATCGAGAGGAGGGTGTGTGTGGGTTTGACAAGTGGAGTGGGGTTGGGAGATTGCTTTTCGATTTATTTTATTTTTTGAGGGAGATCTGAGTAGCAATGACAAGGAACCTTAGAGCAGAGAAATATTTGCGGTTCAATTTTAATTATAATACTTAGAAATAATTTTAAAATTGTCATTTGAATAATGTATAAATTACTTCCTAAATATGGGACTCCATATTTTATATAATAATTACAGAAATCCTCGAGTATTTCTGCAATTCAATCGATAATGCCCCCGCATAAACATTAAATTATCTTCCATAATAACAGGGGTTAGTTACACGTCATCTGTTCGCCGAGTGGGAGGTCAAGGTTCTCATGGTTATGATAGATAGATGGATATGCCAGGATGCATAATCAATTAATAATGGACCGACCCCTGGCATGGCCAAAATTTTAATGCCACGCCAGACACAATCGCCACAGAAGTGGCAACATGTCCATTGTGTGAGCCGAATTCTACTTTTGCGTTCCACCGCTGCCGTGGAAAAGCAACAGAAGGCGCAAAAGAGACCATGACACGGCAGTAGGTGCACTCCAACAAATTGCTAACCAGGTTTTATGATTTTTGCAAGTACTAAGAGTGGAACTCCGAGAAATTTCGCAAGAATGGTGTAGCGTTAAAAATATTATTGCTCATAAAAGTGCACTTGTTCATAGTTGATTGTGAAGCCAAAGGCTTTTACTGGCTTTTCTGGCTTAAGCAATTTTTTCCAACCCAATTTAAACTAAAGTTCCAGTTCTTATTTTAACTAAAACCAATAAAATGGTCTGTTGAATTAAGCAAAAATAAGGCAAAGTTCATAAAGAAGTGCATGTTGATTTAATTGGATTTTTTTGGCTTTGGATGGGGTGAAGTAGAACGTTTAAAAAGGGAAGTTCTCGTAGATATATGGCTCAAATTAATTTTAAAGATTATCCATCGAATTTCCTTACAAATTTTTTTTAGAAGCATTTAGCATCATTTTTCCTTACCTCCTTCCTTGATTAGATTTTCTCCCCGTGTACACCGTCTGTCAGGCACTCATTGAGCCGTGGTCAAAGTTTACCATCAAATTGCTAAAATAGCAAATAATGAAGCTGACAGCAGTAGCACCAGCCACGGATGCAGCTACCAGGACCAGGGGATGATCCGGCTGCTAAGCCTGCCTGCGCTAAGGGCGGCGGCAATTAAAAGGGGGCGAACCTTGCCGATCCCAACCCCGCAAACAAACTCTCCGTTGTTGTTACAGCAGCCGGGACACAAGCAACACTTTGCGGGTCGTGGGAAAACGCTCGGGGAGGGGCGCAAAAAAAGATACGCACTCGGCGGTTTGACGCAGGCGAAGAGATACATTTGTATCTGCCGCAGACAGCGAGCGTCTGCTGGCCATCAATTTCGGGGTAATTCATCGGCGGCGGGTGCGTGCAGGGCTTTAATTTCTCAATGCCGGCCGACGCTCGACCGGCCCGGTCCTTTCTGGTACTTATCGCCGGCATTCTCCGCGTGTCCTCCCGCTCCTTTTGGGCCACTTGAGTTCTACAACCGAGTGTTGTGTGCGTCGTCAATGGGCTGCGGTGCTGACTGTGTGTGTGGGAATCGCAGCCGTGTCTCTGTGAAGAGCAGCATATGCTTTTGCCTCTCCCCCTCAGGGCGAAAGTTGAGCATCAGCCCTCTGAGAAGAACATGGAAAGCATGTTGTATTCTAGAATATGCTGGGTGTTTTGTAAACTATTTAAAATTATATGTTGGTAAATAAATCCAGAGAGTTGCGATTTTAAAAGTTAAAACTTGAATTTATTTTATTCATTTTCAAAGGGATTAAGAAAGGGTTCGTTAATGACATATCTTTGAAATAAAATAGGAAAAACATTACATTTTCTGATGCTCTGGCTTGAAAATATATTGCATAAAATATTTAAGATATAATTCCCTTATGGTTACAATTTTAAAGTCACTGTTCAATGGAAAAACGAATATTAAATACTTTTACAAAGCCTTTCGTTATTTCAGTTATTTTGATTAAAAAATATTCTGCCCTTCTCTAATTATTTCAGCAATTTTTACAGATCAATGCTTTATTTTTTGAAGTGCTTACTACCCTCTCCAGCATCATCACCCTTCTCCTGGGGCCAGTTCTTGCTTTTAATGGCCTTGTGCGCACACTATCAATTCGAGCGGCCACTGGGATCTTCAGTTTTTATGCATATTTGCAGTGCGTCGGTCACGTGCCGCAGATCCGAGTCCTTTGTCGCCGGACCCGGTACCTGTCACAATCACACTTTGCGGCATGCTGCAGCATTGCAAATAATATAAATTAATATTTCTCTCCACCGAATCGGCACCCTTAGTTCTTGGGACTCTCGTCCATTTATATTTGAGGTTTTGTCTGTTTACCAGAACTCAGATTTGCTGATGAGATTGCCAAAAGTTGAACGCTTAGATTTTGTCCATTGGGGCGGTTTTTGGGAAAGGACGAAAAAGGTACACTGCAAGTTTGGGGTGTGGGAAACGGTTCTGGGATGTACTAAATATTTGAATTCGGTAGAAAAGGGCGAGCGAGAAATCATAGTAATTGTGACGTATAATTGGAGATTTGATTAATGCTTGTTGGAGTAGCAGGAAGCGTATGTGATGGATGATGTAATTTAAACAGACTAATTGGCTGAGAACTTTGGATTGTCACAGGAGATTTTTCTGTTTATTATTCAAGTTCAAGGAAGGAAGTTCTAGGAAGCAAGTTCTAGGAAGCAAGGCGAATTTTATTATTGTTTAAGCTCGAATAATTTAATAACTAAACTTTCTTTATATAATTATTGGTATTTAAAATACTTTAAAATTGTTTCCTTCCTCGATTTGCTAAGATAATTAAATATTTGATTGAAATCTTAATTGTTGCTTATTTTTCCCAGTGCTTGTTAGCAGAGATTTTTGCCAAATCCTTTTACCCTGCCCCGGCATTGTTGCCTTCTTCCGATATCGATGGCAAAAACAAATGGCGCTCATTTCCGGTTCCATTTTAACGTCTTCAAGACACGTGTCGTCGTCATCAGCCGCTTCGCCGGTCGCCTGCCGGCATCGAGAAATTGCCAACTAATAAAAGTGCAGATTTGTCAGGGATTTTGATCAACACAAAAAGCACAAATAATCGAGAGACAGCCGTCGAAGGGTGCGGACAGATAAAAGGCCAATTTTAGGTGGCACTTTCCAGGCCCAGGCAGCAAATCTGGAGTCCAGGGGATTACGGTCGGGGGACTTGGGACTGTCAAATGCGAGTTGATGAGCCGCATTATTGCAAATTGTCTGTGGGTGTCAACGACAGACGAGCCACCAAAATGGCACTTGATACTGCCCTGCCGGTGGAGATGTGACTAACTACGACTGTTCCCTAATGTGCACTTTGGGAAAAATAAATTAGAAGAGTTATAGAATTTCTTTATTATTAATTCCTTAATTTATATAATTTTAAACAATGCTTGCTAATTCTCATAGCCTCTATATTTGTTTCTTATACTCAACTTTCATTAAACGTTTATTAAAAGAAGTTTATGCTCATTGTCCTTTCATAATCAATTTATTTACATTAATTTTAATTCATAATTTGAAGAAATATTATTTATTAGAGACTAACAGCATTGAAATGTTACTTATGTGTACATTCATTTGTTAAAAATAATAATGCCGTATATATTATTTATTATTTATTATCTAGCACACTTTTTCCTCTATATTAACTGATTTCTTTCTCTTTCTTGACTTTTACGACGTTTTATGATTAATAATATGCTATGATTTTGACTTAAATAGTCTAATTTCTCTCCGTGTAGGTGGCAGTGAAGGTGGCACCATGTCCATTCTGCCATGAGAGTTATGGACCAGACGAGAGCGCGATGCTGTCGAGGGCATAAACAAAGGCATTAGACATCGTCGTAGGCTCCGGCGAGCCAAAGTTGATTGGTGTCAGCCATAAAGTTCGCTTCGCCGTCTTTCCGCATCCTGTTCCGCATCTGGCCCAATGGTCTGGACCAAAAGAGGTGCCAACTTCAGGAAAATTAGCTAAAGCTAGTACTAAATGTGGCTCAGATAGGCAATAAAAAAGGCAAATGTTTACTATTTCTTATGTTTAATTTAATTTTATTTTTTAAAGCATATAACTAGTTATTTTTAAACCCTTAAAATCCGTCAGTTTTGGCTTGAATACAGCTCCTCTGGCTGCTCTGTTAGCCAAGGTGGCGCCAAAGGCTTTGATGTGCGGCGACTCTCGTTCCTTCGTTAGACACGCAGGCGTTGATGGACATCTTGGACTTTTCAGACTGGCCGGCCTGAAAAGTGTCGCCTGGTCGCCGAGTTGCCGACTCGCCGGCGTTTGGGCCTGGTCCAAAGAGCCCCGGCCGAAAAGGAGCGACCGGCGTCAAATGGTGCTTAGCGTCACCCACTCTTGGGGACCCGAGATCCGAGACCTGGTCCAGAGTACAACTCCTGGCCCCCATCCCATCTCCATCGCCATCTCCATGCCATTTCCCATCTCATTTGCATGCAAATGTGCGCGGGTGTTGGCCCAGCACAAAGCTATTGTCTTTCCAGTATGCAAAAAATATGCAAAGCTTAAATTTATGAGAAATTAAAGTAAATTTATTGCCCTGCATTCGCCTGTCTCTCCTCCGGTGGGGAGGTAAAAATCACTGATCGGTGGGAGGAAAAACACTTTCTGCTGCTGTCCCTTATTTTTTTCGGGCTTACTTTTTTTTTCCTCCACTGATTGTGTGATCGATGGAGCTCATATGCATGTTGTTGATAACTTTCTCCCACTGCACGATAATACCGAGATCAAGTACAACAATCCCATGACCTTTGATCCTTCAAATGTCAGCTGGAAGACTGAATTTCTTGGAGTGCAGCAAGCTCGACTTATGAAGAATATAAATGTATTTGATGGTATGGTAATTTTAAGGTTCCTTTTTGGATATATATCACAATTGGAAAAACGATAAAAATAATACGAATGTTAAAAAAAGAGATTACTTTTGGCCTCGTGGTCCTTCGAGCCGGATAGAGTTCAGACGAACACGAATATTATTTATTTTATACACGAATATTAAATATGTTGATTTAAATATTTACCTTTAATGCAAATATTTAATATCATTGATCTCTAAAAATTTATTTAAAAGAAGATTCAGCAAAGTTAACAGTTTCAGTTAATATTTAATCTAATAATTTTATTTTTGCTATAATTTCCGATCTTTCCACAAGGCTACCTTATGATAAATTCCATACATTGACGGCCTTTCCATAACATAAAAATAAAGAAAGACAAAGTTGCTAATCCAATAACTACTTACAAGCAGACCATTAACCTTATTTGCTAAGTATTACTCTTGGTCCAGTGCAAATTGCATAATTTCAGAGACCTTTAACTAAGCTTCCGATTGATCTATTCCAAATAAAATCAGACTTTCCACACGTTAACGGGGCCAATCGTTGGGGCCACACCTCCACCGGCTAATCAGCACACAGACAAATCATAAAAGCCACCCCCCCTCGCGGAACACCTGATGCAATTTGCCAACTGCAAGCAAGGCCCCCTCCAAGCTTATTTGTTGGATTTTCGATTTTTGGTGAAAAAACAACGACGACTGGCAATCACAATTGCTTGGCAATTTCACACTTTCAATCGACGGGCGACCGGCGGGCATACGAATTCGAATTCGGACTCGAACTGGGATCCTGAGCATTACCAAAATACCCAGAGATGTGGGGCAAAAACTGGGGGCCACCACTGTGCAATTAACACCTCAGCGGCTGACTAAAATTATATACACGGCTTTATGAGTGGACTCCGAATCGGAACGACTCCGAATCGAGCAGTTAAAGTCGCGGCCAAGTGTTTTTCCTTCTAATTAATAAATGAACGAAGTGAGTTTTTTCGGCCAGCATGCAAATAATATAAAATTTTATGGCCCCATACACGGCAATGCACTTTAATTTGTTGCCAAAGTCGTATTTTGCCAGGCAAATATTTCTGCAAGTATTTCACCTGCAGCCAAATTTTTCGGTTTTCGGTTCCAGCTTCGAACTCCAACGCGAAGCCAAGAGCTTAGATTTTTATGGATCCTGTTGCTGCGCCCCATAAGTCAGCTCACTCAATAATAATTTTTTGCCATTTACCTTGCCCATTTCAGAAAGAGGAAAACTTGACAATAATTCAGTGGCAGCCGCAGTCGATTTTATTGATCGGCTTTTGCCCGGCTCGGCTGCTTGGCGGCTCCGCGAGGCCCGCTAATTGATTTTCAATTAATTTATTGTAAACATTTTCGTGCGACACCTCTTATTTAGTGCATAATTAAATGTGCCTGACAAAAATTGCATTGCTTGCATTTTTAAATGATTTATATCAGTGCGACCATAAATCACCGCTCAAAAGCCCGAGATAAAAATTAATCACAATGGTCACACTTTTTGGTCACAAATCTGCGTCGGATTCAGAGATGGTGGCGTGAGTCATTGAGCGATTTGGGGATATATAAGTATGTATTAAGATAAAAAGGGGAAAGAAGCCTTCTTAAAATAATCTAAAAAGGATTTGAGCAATGCTGAACTTATTATAAGAACCGTGGAAAAAAGAAGACAAGAAATTGCAGAAACATTTGTTATTATTCTTTAATTATATTGTTCTTCTTTTCTTACTTAAAAACTCCGATTTAAATCCTGTAAAATAGGTTTTAAAAATTTAAAAAAAATTCTTCATGGATTTTAGTACTAGAGTTAACTTCTCCAGTATCAGAAGTATCCCGAAAAAGACCTCATTCTTCTACATAAATATCTACAACCAAGTTGAAGTTCTTACAAAGAATAAACCTAATCTAATTTGCACCTAAAAGTCAGGCGCCTTTTTCTTTGAGTTATAAATCTTGTTTAATTAATGTGAGCTTGTAACTTTGCTAATATTTATGGCCTTCCTTCAGCTAGAACACCCTGTAAATCACGCTCACATCACTAGGCCAATGGCAATCACTGCATTAGGTAATCATGCAAAAGTTTTTTTTGTTTTTTGTTTTTGGTAACTGCATATCCTTTCGCTTCGATGTCTTTTGGCTTTTTTTTTGTGAACTACTACCCTGCGGCAGTGAGTTCAGAATCATGGGGAACCATTGTCAGACGACTCCGCTCCACTCACTTTGGCATATTAGTTTCAATTCATTTTAGTGTCCCGAAGTCCGAGTGTCCGAGGTCCGAATGTCCGATTTCTGTGGCTTTGTTTGGTCGCGACGGGCGCCGCATTTGCGAAGTGTTGCCAGTCAATTGACAGTCCAACTGACACAGCGCCTGCAGGCCGTCGTCCAACTGGAGCTAACCACTGGGAGCTGGGAGCTGGAGAGCTAAGAGCCGGAGAGTCGGGTCCAGTCCAGGACTTTTATGGTCGTCTGGCCGGGGCGCTGGGGCTTATAAATTATCTCTGCTTGCCTCCGTCGAGAGTTGGTGAGTTGGCTCGATTTTTGGGGTAAGTCTTTGGCTATTTTTAAGGATCAATTAAAGGAATTATTTTAAAGGGAATTTAGGGATAAAATTAATTTTAAAATAAATATGTTATTAAGATAATAAAATACAAAGATATTTATTAAAATCCGTAAGCTGAGCCTGGTGCCGTTAATTAGTTCAAATAAATTTAATGTTAGTTAAACATAATTTATAATATAGGTAATAGATTTTGTCTTAAATAATTAATGTAAATAACGTTCCTAGAAATACGTTATACTCGATAACATTAATTCTAGCAAAAATTGAGGCAAATAAATGCTTATTTTTAGGTTTTCTTATGTTGTTATAATAAAAACTTAAAGTGTTTTTTTATCTTCCTTGGTTTAGCCATTTTGGTTTATTTATTGAGGCAACACTGCCGCCAACTTCGATTTGGATTCGTCTGTGGCGCACTTGCCGTTGCCATTTGGAAATGAAAAGTGACTCGGACTTTGGAAACGGACTCCAACTCAAACTCCAGCTCGGAGTCGGTCTCGGACTGGGACTCGCGATCGCATAAATGTGTTTCTATATGGCCTGCTTATTACCTAATTTCATTGGGCCCGATGCATTGACAGGCGTTTGCTCATTCGCCTCGTCGGCCGATCGGCTCGAATTGACTTTGGCATTTTAAGTGCCTTTTTTTGTGTGGCTTTTGCCATTTGGCCGAGCCAAGGGTTAGAGGATGTTGTTTATGCGTGCGCCTTGTGTTTGATTCGTGCCCAGGTCGGAGAAAGTTATTTATCGGGACATCAATCATATAAAGTGGACAGGAATTCAATGAGCTTAGCGAAAATATAAATCTTAAGGAGTTACGCTAATAAAATGGGGAAATATATCCTTAATGGGCTAAATATAACATTGAACATTCATAAAAAATGTGTTCCTAGTTTTGACTTAGAATTTGTTACACATTAGTTAAATATTTATTAACATAACACGTCAGATTATGAGCTTTTCTTACAATGGTTATATATCAAATATAATAATAAATATATTAGAATTCAATAGTGGTTAATTAAAAAATACTTTTGTTTCTATTAAATGTTGCTTCTGTGTCATGTAAATATTTATTTCTAAAATTATTCCGTTTTAAAATAAACTTATATCCCCATAAATATTAACTTAAATACTCTAATGCCTTTTAGGTTTTAATTTCGCCTGAGAATCTAAGAATTTTCCCTCCGAGCTACCATTTTAATAATTAGAAATTTCCATATTCAGTTTCATTATCCATTCCTTGTCCGCTAGCAGCAGACCCCAAAAGGTTAAGCGAATGCTAATACGATTTGCGGCCAAACATCATTAAAATGCCGCGCATTTA
This sequence comes from Drosophila auraria, assembly GCA_008042615.1. Classification (NCBI taxonomy): domain Eukaryota; kingdom Metazoa; phylum Arthropoda; class Insecta; order Diptera; family Drosophilidae; genus Drosophila; species Drosophila auraria. The sequence goes on from VNJW01011564.1 coordinate 9,935, forward strand.
GCCAGCTCCCCAGAAAGTAAGCCCGAGAAATGCTCAAATTAATTCATTTTAATAAATCGTAAATCCCGGAGATCGTGTGCCAGCCAAACAGAGCACCAGTGTCTCCAAAATCGATTCTTCCGCATAACAAACCGCCGAATGGCAAACAATTTTAACAAAGACCAAAAACGCTCACACATGGCTCGGGGTTCGTATTTTTGCCAGCCAACTCTGGATGCTGTGCATCCCACATTTGTATGGAGAGCAGGCCAAAAGCACAGTCGCAGAAATTCGGTTACAGATTTATGTAGATTTGGAGCATGATGAGCGGACTGCGGTCTTTGGGTATTTAGCTCTGGAGGAGGTCAAAGTGAATCACGCTCCTGGCCGCCATGACCATTAAGAGATTGCTTCGGCTTTTCTTGTGGAACGTGCAGCGGCATGCGAAATTAATTTCGAATTGTGGTAACCCCGAAAGTCATTTCCAGGCAGGCACCTGGCTGCCAATTAGCGTAATTATTAAAGATTCTATAAGCGGAGGAGGCATTGCTTTGCTGGTTGGTTTTCTGGCTGGCTGGCATCGCTGAAATTCCCTGCCCGCCACTTGGGTGCAATAAAAATTGCAATTTTCATAATTGCCACCGGCAGATGGTGCAAGAAATGTCGCCTAATTGGCTTCCGCGGCCGGCCAGCGATAAGCCTCCGCCTGGACTTTGCTCCTCCTGCTGGCAGAACAATGGCCAGGATTGCACCCGAGCGGCGGCAACAGGTTAAGTCGCATATATGCGACTGCCAAGTACGAGTCCAAATGCGAGCCCCTGATTCCTCAGCAGATTCTCCCACTCCCCCAGAGTGTGTTCTGTGACAATATTTCTGCCGCCGCAAAAGCTCTTCTATATCATTTATCAGATGTAAGTTTTCCTTCCATTGACTTTGGCATTGCCATTGGATTTTCTTTTAACTACACTGAAGATGGGGGTATTTTGAATTTTACGGGGATCTAGGTACCATTATAAGTATGTTACATTTATTGTTATTATTATATAACTTTGCTTTAAAGTACTGGAAATTATGTAAAGAAATAAAAGGCTTTTAGGTTAATTATTGCCATATTTTCAAATTTACCCTTAATTAATTCAAAGTCACCATAAACTATTATATTTTTATACTATTACCAATACTAATTTTCTGTTTTTAAGGAATATGTTAAAAGGTAACCTGTTTTAATGAATAGTTACTATTATTTTTTCTAGATTTATTTAAGATCTCTGCACTTCCTCTACGTTTTAATATGTTTTCAAAATAAAACCTTCACCTTAAGCCACGATTTTTGATTTAACCTTAAAAGAAATCTTAAAATTCGTAGGAATTTCTTTCTCTAAAAAATTAGGGTATTTTATTTTCGTACAGACCCAACTAATGATGACAATCCCCCGGCTCCTGCTCGTTTATTGCCGTTGTTTTGCACTGTGTTAACATGATCTTTTATTACTTCTACTGCTCGACAGAGCTTGGTTTGCTTTGGGTTTTTCTCCGGGCTTCGCTTGGTTTGCTGGGTTTGCTGGGTCGGGGTCTTGCGGTTTGGTTTGCCGACTGGAAGTTGAGTTTATTTACCGCTAATAATGGTCATTTAAGTTGATATTTCGACGATGTCGTGGCTGTGATAAGGCGACGCTTCCAAAGGAGCACCACATACGTATACGTATTTGCGGACGCTGGAAAAATAGTCAAAGTCCCAGAAATATATACACATGGGAACAAGGCTCGATTGGATTTGGTTGGAAATTTGTAAAACGCGATTTTTGAATTTGTTTGGCAAATTTGCGGCTTAATTGACAAAACACATGGCCAGACATGCGACTGACCAACGAGCAACGACCAGCGGCGTTTTGGTGTAGTCAGAAAATAAAAACACAGCCACGAACGAGAACAAAACTCCGGTCCGCGGATAACTAATAAAATCATATATGCAACAAATAGCGGCAGACAAGCTGCAGACCCCAATGAGTCATACTCGGAGCGTAAAAAAGAAAAATCTAAAAAAATGCAGGAAAAACAAAAATAAAAACAAGAAAAGCGAACTTTGCGCCCCAGACAGCTGTGCAGACTTTGTCTGGTGCTACGGGGCGTGTTGTTAGCGTTATTGCACTCTTATTTTCATTTTCTTTATTTTTTTGGCCAACAAACATGCTGAGCTCTTAGCCAAAACAACTTTGAGTATCAAAACTGAAACAACATGCAAAGTGTGGATGACGTTGAAGTGCGGTATAAAAGGTTAAAACTGCATAAAAACTCTTTTAGTCTTGTGCTCCCTGGGTCAATGAATCACAGGGGGATCGATAAGACAGCTAGCCAAACGGGTTTTAATTAAATTGTTTACCGTGTTACATAAATAATACAATAAGATACTGTCGGGATTACTGAGCTTAAGTGCTTTAAAATTGATTTTAGTTATACCTTAAGGTGATTGGTATTTACTACTTAACTTTTTAATTATTTTCAATTGAAATTATAATTTGTAAAATAAAGCAGATAGGAACAAAAGAATTATGACTTACTAATTTATATATTAAAAATCTCTGTTAAGGAAACAGAACATTTTGGAATATATAACACTATTCCTCTATATAATTTGAATAAGGCAAATAATAATTTAAAACTGATAAAAATAACTCAATTATTTTGCTAATAAAGCTAACAACTCATTTATATTTTTGTTTATATTTTTCTCAATATTTTCCAGCTTTCTTAAATATGTTTCGATTCTTTCTACATTCAATTTACGTTTTATTTTGTTAAAAAATTATGAATTATATTTTTAGGCATAGGAAACCTGAAAATATGAATTTAATATAAAGGAGACTTTCTCCCCAAATCTCTATCAGGATATCCCATTTATAATTTTGATACAGTTTGGCCACTGGCACTCCCTGACCAACACTTGATTGGTATCGGGGTCCATGTAACACATGGAAAATCGCCAGACATTAGGCTAATGCAGAGCCTGCATAGCATTTTTCACTTAGCCAAGTGTCCCTTATTGTATCTGGGTATGTAAAGTGTCCCCCATAGGTAGTAAAAATTGCGCCTATTAATTTATGACATAATAATTCTCAAAGCGCAAACAAAGCCGCTCGTAAAATGCAACCCGGTCACAGACAATGGCCTGCATTATGAGTGGAGTCGAGTCGAAGGAACCCACATGACCAGGGATTCACTTGGAAAAAATCAAAGCTAACAGTCTGCCGTTTCCTCAAAATTACTTTGGATAGAGATCAAAATTTAAATTAAAGAAATCCGAATAAGTTAAACTTAAAATACGAACTTTTATAGCCAAGTTGCTTTGAAATATTTCTATGAGGCCTACAAATTTATCTCTTAATATTTTTGTCGAGCAAAGCACATTTAAAGGTCCTTAAAATATTTCTAAATATTTTTTCGAGTGTCTTAGCCACCCGAGGGGGAGGCAAAAATCACGGCGACAAAAGTTGAAAGACAGACCCGGCCAAAAGGAGGGCGCCAGGCCAGGCCGGCCGACCGTTTCCTCGATCTCTCGAGTGTCCAATGCAGCTGTCACAGAGTGCCACCGTGTCGTGTGGCAGAAATGAAACGGCGAGTGCCGGTGCGAAGGGGCAGAAATGAGCAGGAAAAATCGTATTCCACTCCATATCGCATTATCTGGCATCATAATTATCCAACGCTGGTGTGACTCACGATCACAGTCGGTTTCTCGGTTTGTCGGTCGGCGCAACAATGAAAAATCACTTGCAATTTTGTTTATCAATTTGTGAAAATTATAAAAAATATGCATACGTTGAATATTTTGGCAAAATCATTTGTAAGAGGCCCCCGCCTGGAATCGCCCACGCGTCCCGCTCTTGGCGGCGATGTGGCAACGCTACCATCCACTATATCCACTATATACGATTGCCTGCCATGTGGGTGTCGTCGTCGGCGTCGGGCTTGGTGACTCTTGGGCGCCAAACGGAGCTCTGCCAACTGTTTATGCAACTGTTTGAATAATCTCCACTTCGCGCCCGGCCCGCAAGGGTTAAGCGGTTTCGTTGTCGAGCTTGTAAGAGCCCAAAGGTGTTATTTTTCTTAAGAATATAACAAGAAAATTTTGATAGCAAATATAATTGTTTACCGGGGTGACTCAGCCTAAGAAATGGAGTAGGAAAAAGTAATTGGACCAAACTGGGACTTAAAAAGAACCTTTATTAACTAGAAAAGTAGGTAAACTATTTATTTTTAAAGCTTTTCATTTTAAATCAAATTAAGCTTAAAAAGAGCATTTAAAAATGGCTTTTGAAACCCAGAAAGTCCGCTTTAACCCAGCCTTGCCTGGGCCATTCGATACACTTGACGCCGTTCACTGAAATTAAATATATAGATAGGCAAACACTTTTGTATCTGAAAGAAAAATGCGTCGTGAGTCAAGTTTGGGATTTCTTAGCTCCCGCAGGAATGATTCGCTCTCTGTCCCAGTCTCAGTCGGAGTGGCCATGGCAGTCGCATCCCCCGACTCCTGAAAAGGAGGAAAACCATTTCGAACACAACTTCTTCGGTTTGTTTGGCTGCTGCAACAAACAAATATTCGTGATTCCTGATAAGCATCACATTTGGCCATCGTCGTCGTCGCCGTCGTCTGCTTCTGCTGCTGCTGCTGCTCCTTTGACTCCTTTTTCCCTCCTCTCCGGCCTGCCTGCCTGGCTGCCGTTGGGCCGAGTGCCAAATGCCGCTAAAATGCGGAAAGCTAATCAAAAACGCGTTGCCCTGAGACGCCGCCGACTGGCGGACCCGAAAAAAATCGAATTCAAACGAAATGTTTCCAAAGCCAAGTTCAATTGCCAAACAAATTCGCGTGAATGAGCCGGGCCACAAAACACGACAACAACAACAGCGATTTCGTACACTCAGAGAAATCAATAAGTTCGATTTGAAACCAGTTCCCATTTATTTATAACTATTTAGGATTAAGTTTGTTCATTTAGTAATAACCAATAATTTGAGTAAACGATTTGAGTGACGACTTGTTTTTTGACAAACTAAAGTGTTGCTTAAAAAAGTATCTCAAGAATAGGTACAAAATATAGGTTTTACCGATGCAATTTGAAAAATCAACTTTAATTGCTTATTTTCCATATATGTATAATCACATTTTTGACTATTTAAATAAATTTACAAATTCTCACAGGAAGGTATAGTTCAATATATTGAATGAAAATTAAATTAGGAAGAAATTTCTATCGACTTTCGCGTTTAATATCGACAGGATTTTGGAATTACGATTTTCTTTTCAGAACCTTATATTTCTTTACCCATGTCTATCCCATTAATTTCCACATAAAGGCTTAGGTTGATATATTTAATTAAAATTAAATTAAGAAGATGCCTACAATTTCGATATTTGTTTCAAATTTTGTGTTGAATATCGACAGGATATCGTTATTACGATTTTCCTTCAAAACTAAAATTTGTTTAACTATTTCTGTCCCATAAATTCCCACAGAATGGTTTAGTTCGATGTATTAAATTAATTTTCTTTTCATCGAGGATGCGTATAACATCGATATTTCTATCGAATTTAGAGTTAATCGACAGGATATCGTAATAACGTTTTTCTGCATAGAAACTTAATTTTTTTTAACGATTTCTAACCTATATTCTTAGGCCAGTGTACCTTCCTCTCAGCTACCTGGTATTCAGTTGGCAGGCAAATTTGGGAAATCAGTTGGAGGCGGGACGAACGGGGCGGCGAGCTTGGGGGAAAACATTAACCGTTTTGTTCGCCTGACTGTTGTTGGTGTTGTTGTGACTGTGACTGTGACTGTGGCTGTGGCCTGTTGCTGGCGGGAGTGCTCCGTGTGACTTATGTGCGACATTAGCGCGACGTTCTTTGCTTAATTACGTAAAGTTTTTCGGGGCCGCCGTCGCACCGACTCTTACTTGACTTGACTTAACTCCCTGGCACTGTGTGGCTCGCTGTTGTCTTGTCGCTGGCTGCTTTTTGTTGTTCTGTGTAAGACAAGTTCGTGTCCCGAGTCTTTCGTTTGGCGCTTGTTCTGCCAACTGCGAGCTGCAAGCTGCAAGCTGCAAGCTCCACTGCAGCCGCAACAGGTTGTACATACATTGGAATTAAAGAACGAATCTGTTGTGTTCATTTGCGGTTCCATAGATATTTGGGATACATTTTAGCGGTACCTGACAGCGGCCGGCCGGCCATATCTCAATTTCCCAAGAATTCTCCCGAATTCCCTCATTTACATCGCGCCCTGCTGTGGCCGCAATCTTACAGATTCTCTCCGATTCTCAGCGAAAATTCCCAGAGATCATTAAGGGGCTAATTAGTCCGGCTTTATTAATCATACGCCGGGTGAGCCAAGGCGAATGCAAGGTGCCTGTGAGCGTACATTCAATTGCCAAAAAACTAAAACGAGAACACAGACTGTGTGTGTATTCTCACGCTCTATTAAAATACCATCAATCAGATCAGAAGAAACTCGTTGGCCGACATTACAAGTAAGAGTCTGAACTAATTTCAATATTCTACAGAGCGGCAGAGTTCAAAAGATATATGGGAAAGGCCGACAAGTGCGGCCAAGTACTTACATGGAAATCGGAAATGTTGCCGAAATTCGTTCGGCAAAAAAAGCTAATTAAAATCCATTTAAAAGTTACAAACACGAAATTAACATACAGTTTGATTCTCCACCATATTACCATTGTCTGCCGGCGATTGGCAATTTTTCATTGTGAAAATCGTACAACATAATCCAAATGAGGCATAGACGTCCCATTATTCATGGGCAGGGTAGCTCGAAGACAGTGCTGGCTGGCTAGCTTTATTATAGACAAATTGGGCTGATTTTTAAGCTGAAAAGGAACCTAAACTTTAAAAAAAATTAAAAAATTTCTAATTATAGTTTTAGTAAAAATATCGAAACAATAAGAACGCTGTTGTGTTAGGTATAAAATTTCCTTTGGTGTTTAAAATATAAAACTATCGTTTCAAAAATGTTACTCATAATACATATTTAATCAGAGCTTCATAAATAATTTTATTATGTGCTAAACTAGTTAAAGATATTACTAAAATTCCTAAAAATCTGTAGAGACGCTCTACTTGGCTACTTTCTGTAATCTGCAACAGCACCGCGGCTTCCCGGCAGCTGTGAAGTGATTTGAAATGAGTCGAGACTATGACTTAATAGGCCCAACTCCGGCTCTGAGTCTGGGCCACACCAGTTGAGAGTCGAGAGTGCAGAGCTGGGACTGGGGACTGTGGAGTGTGGAGTCAATAAAGGCGCCGTTGGTGGTCAAAATGTTGCAGAGTCGCCTCGCCCGGCCGAGACAAGATCATTAAGGTGGCATATAACATGGCACTAAAAGACACAACAGACACTTGCCGCCATCGTTGCTGTTGCAGTTGCAGACGCAGTCGCAGTCGTCATCATCATCATCATCTCGCGCGAAAAGTACCTGTTTCGCATTGGGGATCTCTATGGCCTCCTGGCTAGTTAGTGCAGCTCCCGGTTAGATGTTCGCCACTGGCCACTGGCCACTGGCCACTGGCGCTGACACTTTTGATTGAATTCCCAGCAGCGTGTGCGTTGTTCCGACTCCAAATCGGACTGCAGCCTCAACTCAAGTCGAACTGCAGCCGCCGCGATTGTAATCAACGCGCCGCGATCAATCAGCACAGTTTCAGTCGATCCTCCAACAGTGGACATTGGCGCACCGCATCCACCTCGAATCAATCCATCAAACGTATCAATCATGATGACAAGCGCGAGTCCAGTTGCACTGCTTAGCCAGAATGCACTGAGCTTAAATATTACTAAGCCTGGAAAATATTCCATCAAACTTTTTTATGCTTATATATTTACAGAAGGGGTTTTTTTTCGCTTGAAATGAGGAATATATTAATACATTTTCCCGTAGAAAATATTTTTTTTAAGAAATAGGAAAATAAAATAAATAAAGAAATACTTGTTTTATACCAAGAGTTAATTGTGGGCTTAGCGACTAATAAGTGTGAGGTATTTTAGTTATTTAAAGGTACATTTTACTTCAATAAATCTTTATTTATATTTATTTATTTCTATAGCTTAATTTTAAACATTTTGATATACTTGTTTATCGGTCTTACTCATCTTTAATTATTCAATTCTGAAATATACAAAATAAATTTATTTCCTAATTTTCTGAAAATGTTTTGAAACCAAAAACAAAATACTTCCCACTTTCTGGAGACTTTCTTATAAATATACCCCTTCTTTCTATGACTTCTCTTAGTGTTCTATCTTTTTGAAGCCTGCCTGGGAAGACACTTCTGCTCGTGACTCTCCACGCGTTCCAGCCTCTTCCTCCATTAAATTTGAATAATCTTAGTTTTTCTTTTTTTTTTTCTCCTCCCTGGCCGCAACTGTCGTCGCTTGCGTGCCGAGGATGAGACCGGCAGATGAGATGCGGCTGGAGGGTGGGCTGAAGGATGGAAGTGCTCCAGTAAACGCCACTTGGCCACTGGGCGGGCTGGGATGTCCCGGCTGACTGACGGTCTGATGGACGACTGAGCGATCCACAACGATCCCAACTCCCCGGGCCATCGTCTGATTTGAAATTCTAAAGTGATTTTGATTACTTGAGGTGTTGATGTTTTGACGTTGTACGTTGATTAGATACTCGTTGCCGGCGAGCTTGTTAGATGCATGTCAGAGATCCGGTCCCGGCCACGGTCTCAGTCTCGGTCTTCGGACGTCAGTCGTCGGTCGACGGTCCTCAGTTTCCGCCACGGGGTTGATTATAATTTAATTATAAGCAATCTGTAACGAGTTAATGGGGGCAAAACTGCACTCATTTTTGCAGGCAGGTGTGAAATGGCTTTATTAGCTTTAACTGCACTGCCGCTGACGGCGGGGAGAGGCCTAATAATAGTAATAGCTCTTGATGTCTGCCTGCTGGGCGCAGTCTTATTCCGAGATCTTTCGAGTGGAATTGCCACTGCCTGCCACTTTTGTTGAGGGAAAGTCATGGGCAAGGGTTTCTTTTAGAATAATTTGTTAAGCAAAATTACAGTATTTATAGCTACGCTCTTCTATGAGCATAAATTAATTAAATATTCTTATAACCTATAATAGTGTTTATTTATTTACTTTTATTGTATTCCTTATAAAAATATTTGGAATATTATTTTAGCTTAATATTTCTTTGCCTTTTATTATTATATAGAATTTTAATTAAGGAAAAATAGGTGGGGAAAGCTTTTGGATTTATTAACCTAAAGCCCTTACTTTAGTTTTACAAAAACAGCAAAACCTTATTAATGATTTATTTAGTATTTTTGTTTTGCTATTTCAGAACTTCCGGACTTTCTAGAAATAAACGTAAGCCCAGCTATATATTCAATATTAAATTGTAATGTTTTTACTGGCTTTGGAAAATACCTTAACAAATATTTTAAGTATGCTATTTGTTTAGTCTCAGAAACCAATATTAACTCCTTACTTAGACAAAGTTTGACAGCTCTGGACGCTTCATTCTTAGCGTCCGTTCTGTTAACTGCCCAACCTCGCATAGATTGATCCATTAACCCTTTCATTAGTCAAAGTTTATGCCCTCTTACACAGTGATTTATGAGCTAAGCACTGAGATCTAAGCCCGACCGCCATCAATTTGTCTTTCACACCCCAAGAAACAATTCAATCTGGGAAGTTATCATCGGCTCGGATAAGTGAAGACCACCGAGCGCGAAGAAGTTCCTAAGTCGGGAAGTTCGACGCAGTTTCCATACGGAAATCATGCCATGGTCACTTGTCAGTCAACCAATATTTGTTTGTCTTTGGGCTCGAATTCTGATTTATTCTAATGTCTTCGCACTCGAGGCTTGTTTATTCGGACGAAGTTCGTCCCATTTCGGGATGTGTCAACAGTTTGGCGGTTGACTTTTCGTTTTTTAATTGCGCTGACAAGTCGCATGTGTGGGCCGAACTTCTAAGTACTCTCGGCGAATTGTTTATAATATTTTTTCTGTTTTTATTATGCCAAGTGCTTGCGTTTCGTAATTGGAACGTCGAGGAAGAATGTCAAGAGGGGTTTTCGAAGCCAGAGCATTCTCTCTCTGCGGTTAATTACAATACGCGGCCACTCGAACAAATTGAAATTTCAATTTCGGTTTCATAGAATTTCTTGGGTAAACTGGCGCGGGTTCCACCTGTACCAGCATAAAATACAAAAATAAACGCAAAACGTGAACCTGCCGCAGCGGCAGCAACAGCCGATCGGGGCAGGGTCATGGCATAATATTATTACCCAACATTAAAGGCGAACGAAAACGCTTCTAAACAAAGTAGGAGGAGTAGCCAGTGCACAGAGAAAAATAAGGGAAATTCCCGACTCACAAATTGTATAAAAAACATATTTATTAAAATTTAAATTTAATTTTAAAGCCCCTTTGAAGTCAACTAAGCTTTATAACTAAATTTAACATACTTTTATGCTTATTTAACTTAAAATGTTGAGTTGCTGTCACATGTTAATTGACATTCTGATCAACGCTTAATAGTTGTCTTTAAATTTATTATTTTATTTTTGGTTAAAGTTTGTTAAATATTTATTTAATAAAATTTCTTCTTGTGTCCACCAAGAGTAAAATAAAAGGCCAAGTGCAGGCGAAGGGCGAGGCGAATCAACGAGATCGGTGCACGTTCGTGGCCCGAGATCGGCGAGTCTGGGCTCTGGGTCTGGGACCTGATCCCGAAACCACAACAAAGAGCCACGGCAACAGGTACTTGCCACTCGCCTTCGGGCCAGGCCAAGATGCGAACCAATAATCCACGCACACCCCACACACACACACACTACACACAATGCGATGCGATGCGATGCGGTCGAGCCGCTGCGGCGAAGGAGATTCTTCGGAACGTAGAAGTCTGGGCTGAGAATCAGAAACGACATCGTGCCGCAGCTTTACACTCAGAAAAAGGACTAATCTTTAATACAAATTTGTACTTTAATTTGTAAGATAAATTTATAATTTAATATTTAATTGTTTTCAGACCTAATTTGATATTTGGTTCAAAATAAATATTTAAAAAAAGATTTTGGTTCAAAAACTCTTTGTTTCGGCTATAGAGCTACAGTTAATTATAAAATTATATAAAGCTTAAATTGAATTAAGCAATTAAGCAATAATTTATATCTTTTTTTTATCAGTACACAGACTCCAAGGGCGCATCGGGCAATTCTCGCGAAATGGAATTATAAAAGAATGCCTCCTTGCCTGGGTCGAGGTCTCCTCTGCACTCCAAAGTCTCTGTTCCAGGCGCGTTTTAACGAGTTAAAAAAATAAAATCAGCCGGACCGGCCAGTGCTTGTGTGTGAGTGTGTAGGAGAGCCCCCGAAAGAAATGAATTTAAAATAAATAAAAGCTGAAAAAGAACAAAAGGGCCCTGGCCGGGGCCAGTGATGAGGGTGAGGGTGCTGTCGACGGCGGTCACTTGGCCGGACCCCAAAGAACCAGACGCTGTTCGGCCTTAAGCCAGCTGAGGAGAAGCCCAGCCGGCCACAATGAGCCCGCAAATGAATGCGTAGACTCAAGTGGGAGCCCTCTCTATAAAATGAGGAGCATGTGGCAAATGGAAGGGGAAATACTCTAGTTTATTATTAATTTTATTGGGTTTAATTATCGCTACTATATTCATTAATCGAATTTAGACTAGATTTAATTGGTTTTTAAGGTGTTTTATTTGTTTGGCTTGAAACTATTTGTATAATAAATAAAATAATTATTTAAAACCATTAAATGAAAATAATAAAATACTTAAAAATAAGAAGTAAGAACAAGATACCCCCAGAAAGAGTATCAAACAAAATTGACCGAAATGCGAGCGACCGCAGACCCGCAGCAACAAGTGTACAAGTGGCATCGCCTCCTCAGGAACGGCGGTTCCAGCTCCAGCTCCAGAGGAAGGTACTGAAGAGACCCGGAGCAGATCATTGATCGCGGCAATCGGCGGAGCCAAGTGGAAGAAATAGAAGGGACCGCAATGAGGGGCAGAGGTGCCGGCGACGGTGAGAAGGCGATCCGATCGATGGATCTGCGGACCTGGGATGAGGCCGGGGATGAGGCTTTATGGTGGCAATTGTACTTGGCCAGCGATGATCATCAGCGCATGGCGGCTCAATTGTTGTTGTCCGCCTTGGTTCTTCTTATTCCACTGGCTTTTCTTTCTTATTATTTTTACGTTTTTACGTCTTCTTGTTGTTTTTGCCCGTACATTTATGCAATTCATTGTTCCAAGAGCGACCGAGCGAGCGAGCCGCGGCGAGGGAGCGCGATGATCATCTTCAACACCTTCGACAGGTTACAAAACAAAAGTGGCAACATTATTGAACATCTCTACTTGCAGGTGAAGAAATTACTGAGCTGGTTAAATTGGTTAAAAACTGCCTAAAATATGAGGTAAATATAACTGGAATTTATTTGTAAATTAACAGAGAACGACCCAGGAAGCTTAATCAATTTTAAGGGCGGAAGATAGCGGATTTTCTTCGTAGTTTTTTATTATTATTAATTTTTTGCCACTTCTAAAATTAAAGTTAGATTTCTCCAAGTGCACTATCAGCTCCACAGGCTCCTCTGCACCTTATCGGTCAAGAAGAGATATATGCGTACGTGGTTGGGACTTTCGGCTGCAGATTACGTACAACAGCTTCAGCCTGGGCTTCCCATCCAGTGGACTCCTCTAAGTCGGTAGTTAGTGCTTGATGTATGTAATTCGTGTTGCGCCCGCATCGCAGCTACCTGGGGATAAGTCTCTGAGTCTTGGACTCTGCGTTGGGGAATATTTCATACAGCTATGCGGCAATCTTTATGGGTTCATCGGAAAGGTGATCATCGCCGGAGTCGGAGTCGGAGACGGAGACGGATAGAAATGCAACCTGTTGAGCTACCTCGAGAATGCTTTAAATTGCTGAGAATTCAGCTATTTAAGGCATTAGCAAGGCTGTAAAAGAAGATATCTGCTTAGGTAGAATAGCGTGCCTCATAAAAGCTTACTAAATGTTTTTGTTTTGGTATTTAAAGAACAATTTGCTATGTATTTTCTGATGGCTTTAAAAGTAAGTTGCTAAAAATTAAAGAAAGGAGTTATTATTGTAATAAATCAATGGTTGTTAATAATTTTGTAAAAATATGAACCATATTTATTCCTTTCTTGTTATACCCTTGCAGAGGCTGTTATAATTTGGCCATGATATTTGCAACGCAGTGAAGGTGAATTCTTGAATGTATATTCTTGATCAGCATTAATTAAATTATTAATTAAAAAATAAAAAATGTGTAAACTTTGGCTATCCGAAATTAACTTCCCTGCTTATTTAAAAAAAAATTTATATTATTTAAGAAAAGGGTCCCAAAGGTTAAGAACTTTTCGTTCCTATATTCATAAAAAGAATCTTATCTTTTCTTGTATATTTAAACCAATAATTAATTTGCAACCATCTCCCCATAAGGTTTACCCCCAAACCCCTTCGATTTACCATCGAGATAGTGTCAGCTAATTGTATTGTCACCCTGAATGCCACTTCCGTGGATCAACTCCCATCCCTTTAGCTTCCCTTTCGACCTCATCTGACTTCCTATCCCAGTGGCTATCTCTAGAAAGCATCGCATCCATTTAAATCGCACTGTCACAACGTTTCGCCTTGTAGAGTTCTCTCGCAACCTTGCCAACCTGCTCGGATGCATAAGGAAGAAATTAAGTTTTGTCTTCCTTTGCTTTTGTTTCTTGCTCGTAAGGGGGAATTTTAATGATAATTTCCTCTTCACGAATTTATGGCATTTTAATTAAAAGTGCAGGCCACAGGTCCGCAGAGGCAGAAATCGTTTCGTGGCCGTTTCAAAATACAAGTTTTAGGCACGTAAATTTTTGGCCCAGCTTGGCCCGGCTTAAAGGCGCGCCCGTTGGTGGTGTGGTGTGGCTTCCTGTTGTGCATGAACTTTTGGCGCGGACTGTCAATGCTATAATCCTGGCCATAAACCAGCGACTCGGTCCTCGCATATAAACGTCAATTTGGCCAATTACGGTGGATCCGGCCAGCCGAGAGTGTGTGTGCCCGTGTGTGCGCTTCTTGGGTGTGAGCCCGCGCGCACCACAACAAGTGCATTGTGCGGCGACTTTCGATTTCTCGGCTCCTCTTGCCACTTGTTGTTGCCTTGATTAATGCGGCAGCAGCTCGTGCTCAGACGGAGACTCAAAAGCCCGACTGGTTATTAATTCTAAAGGTTCTCTCCCTTTGTTGCCAGAACTCTGCCGTTCTCCGCCGATAGTGCGGCAGGGCAAATCGAGTCGGTAGTGGGGTATATTTGGCAAAAGTGAATTATATACTTAATTTTTAATTTAAGAAACTTGGTAACTGAATTAAAGAACAAATTAAAGAACAATACGAAAGCTTAAACGTTTCTTCCCCTCTGCAAAGTAATCTTAATCTAGGGTTTTGAAATAAATACAATTCTCCCATTTATTTAAATTAGCAGTTTGCTTTAGTAATTAATTGTTTGAAACATTAACCTTATTTTTGGTGGCATTAATTAAATGTCAAGAAAATCCCTTAACTTTATCTTTTAAAAATTTAACTTTAATAGCGTTTTATATTCACAAATTTATATTGTTATTTAATACATAAAAACTTAAGTACTGAAAAATCGTTGGACATTAAATGTAAATGGAAAGCTGTTCTTTATTTAATGTTGCTACGCTTTTGATTTAAGGACAAGGCTAAATATGACATTATTTCCTTAAATAAGGGTCTGTTTTTTAGCAAATTTAATACACACAAATACTTGAAATTGGTGAGAAAAATTGGAGAAAATATGTTCCACAACTTTAGAGCGATGTCCCGCCGATACAGGCTCTGTATTTCAACTGATTTGTATTTTTAAATGTTTTAAAATCCTTAAAAAGATATTTAAGGACTGTCATTGCTACTGGGTGTATCCCATTCGATCCTTAGTCCACTCGTCACTTGATTCTTTTCTTGTCGAGCCGTTGTTACTGCTCCACTCGACTGCCAGAAAAGGCAACGTTTGTCGCCCCGGCCGCAACACTCAACAGGTTGCTGTTAATGAACGCCCGCGCAGAAGAGGCAGCAGCAGGAGGAGTAGGAGCAGGAGCAGGAGCAGGAGCAGCAGACGTTCAAAGGAAGTTGGAGGCTAAAATATATATATAATGCCAGAGGTGGGGCGGTACTCCACCGGAGTTCTCTCGTCGGCGGCGGTGCCAACGCAAATGGTTAGCAATTACTTTATGCGTTCGCCTGCCAACTGATTACAAGTCCCTCGGCTGCACCTTTCTGGCCGCGTCCATGGGGCCGACGTGTGCGGTAGAATGCACGAATGCGTTCAATATAATGAAATTCATTTGTTGAATGTCCGTCTGCCAGGGCGGGGGCACCTCCCCGACACCCTACTAACCCGTTAACCCAAGAAATCAGGCTTTATTTTGAATTAATTTGCTTAATTTATAAATATTTTAAGGGAATAATTAATATTATTAAGTCTTGGAATATTTGTGGTAAGCTAAACAAATTTTAATTTCAAATGATTAGCTTTGAGATTAAGAAAATATTATATAGGTTTTTAAAATTTAGAAAACTACTTTATTTTTGCTTAAATTATTACTTAAGCTTCATTTATTTTTAGTTTTTATAAAAGTATATCGCAATAATTAAATAAATATGCAATTGCACTTATAATCCTTAGCCTTCTTAATGCTTTAAAGTTTTAATTACACCTCTGGCGCTGTTAAAAAATATTTTCCATGGGGTCCACCCACCTTAAGTCGGTCACTCAGGGGTTAAGGTCTGAGGTCTGAGGCTGGGTGCCGCCGCAGTTCGCAGTTCTCAATTCTCGACTTCTCGCAGCCGCTAACCTTGAATTTTTGTTTCCAGAGATCTCTCTCCAGCATCTCGAGTGGAAACGAGAATTCTGCCAGTGCCGGTGCCGCTGCCTTATTTTTTTCTGAACTTTTCGCATTTCTGCTTTAGTTGCGACTCCTCCGCTGCTGTCAGGCGGCAAAAACTTGTTACACCGCAAAATTATATATATACAAATGTATGGCCAAGTGTGTGCCGCAAAATAAACGAAAAATAGCCTCCACCACAGACGCCCTCGTCTCTGTCTGAGCCTCGCACTCCTGCTCCACTTGATCTTGATCCGTCTGGCTGATTCATAGGCTCTGCCCGAAAGTTGCTAGCGCGTTGATTAAACGTTCTCCAGCGGGCACCCGGTGGATAAATGCTGTTGATATTATTAATAAACATAAATTTCTGTTTAAACAGTTGTTAAATAATCGTTTTTAGTGCCCGTATTGACAGACGGACAGGCCCAGGCTGGCAAGGAAGTTGGCTGGCGGAGAAAAAGGGTAAACAGACGAGCAGTCTCAAGGATATGCAACATACTGGTTCGTTCTGTGGGTGCAGTCAGGCCGGGTTTAAAGTTAAGACAAATAAAAATCAATATTTACAGACTTAAATAAATACCACAAGCTTAAAGGCAAGTGTTTTGTTTTAGGAGGGATTCTAATTGGTGGATATTCAACATAAAACTTTTGGTTTCGCACCTATTATGTATAAATATAGAAAGAGTTACCCTTTAACAACGACTTATTTTTCTACAAAGGCACCAGAAGTATGATGTTGAATTTTTT
Organism: Drosophila auraria; assembly: GCA_008042615.1. Classification (NCBI taxonomy): domain Eukaryota; kingdom Metazoa; phylum Arthropoda; class Insecta; order Diptera; family Drosophilidae; genus Drosophila; species Drosophila auraria. Next base: position 26,623 of record VNJW01011564.1, read on the forward strand.
ATAATCAATCATGTTTCAACTTCAAACAAACACCACTTAATTGCTTAATTTCAAAAGCAACCAATAGGCAATCATCAGCGCCTGAATGTCTGCAAAATTAAACACTTTAAACGTAATAATCATTAAGTTATTTATCTTTATTAATAAGCGGGAAATTGGCACGCACAAGAAGCCATGTGAAGCGACGACACTGAGGAGGGGAACTCGAGGCAGATTCTGAGAAGATTCAGCCAACTGGCTCTGCTCTGTGCTCTCCTCCTGCCTAGAATGCTCACAATTTGAGCTACGTAAATGGACACATAAAATGTGGGGCCTGATGGTGATGGGCAAGGCCCTTTCGAGGGGGCTCTTGCACTCACTCGATCATGAGGATAATGATGATGACGATAAAAATCAGCAAAGTGCAGAAGACTCGCTTCTCAACGGACCGAGATGAAGACGCGGACGACACTTGATATGGCAATAAATCAAGCAATCTCCTTAATTAATGTGCAGCTTAGAACATTTAGATGCAATTTATTTTAATGCGATAATTTATTAATTTATTGACTTTTAATAAAGGGCTACCAGTGGCAGTTGCTGTCGCATGCGACACTGAGGGAAATTAAACCAAAAATTACAAAAAAATACAATGAAAAAAAAGTCCTATTATTAAAAAATAAAATATATGTATGTATATTTTTAAGAGCTCCTTCAAACTTCAAAATAATAAAACAAAAGCATTGTAATTTTGTAATAATTGTAATTTTATATTTAATACATTGAATATATCCTTGTAAATAATGAAAACATGATTTCTAAGCCGGAAAACTCATTCGAATTATGGATGCTACAAACTCTGTTATTACTTGGCTTTATCCATTAATTTTCCTTATAAAGGTTAAGATATTTTCTCTCCGTGTGCAGCTTCATTTAAATTAGCCCAGCTCAGTAGTCCGGTCCAGTGGCTAGGATTCAAGTCTCCTACAATGGCCTCGCCGGCCCGAAGATTTACGAGCTGACAGGCGTAAAAACTGTTAAGTAAGTTGACAAAAGTGCCAGAGACAAGCTTCTGGTTTGCAGGAGCAACTGCAGCCCCTTGGATCCCCCTTGATCCCCCTTCTGTTCGGGCAATTCCACCTGTCCTCGTCTGTTTTCGCATGGCATTCCTTGGCGTATCTTAATTGACGTGCACATTTCGCTATCGCATAATGTGAAAATGCTGCTGGCTCTAGGAATCTCCATTGCTGTCGCGGGGCATGATTTACGATTTGTGGTCGCTCCTCGGGTTGCTCCTCCGGATCCTGCCTCCCCTCGTCCTCTGCTAATTTCTTAACACAATTTTAATGTTATCATTAGGAGGCAAGTGCGTCAACACACCGACTTTATGGTCAACTGGCCAACGGGCCATTTATGGGTGAAAGGTGTTTGCCGATGTTTGGCTTGTTCTAGAGTCGACGTCGCCCCCTTTGAAGTTTGATTTATGTCATGGGCGGAGAGGTGGAGCAGAGGGGGTAATGTTGGCGGAGCAGCAGGACATGCCAAGTGTTGATTAGTGGCTGTCGATGGGCCGCGTGTTCTAAGCTCCTCAGCTCTTCAAATAATTTATATTTTACTTCTATCTTTTAAACATCAATCAAAATTAAGCTTGGGGGTAATGAATAGGTAATTGTGCGGTCCTTTGTTTAAATAATGAGATTTAATACAGTTCCTGTTGTGTTTTTAATACGGGTTCTTATGACTAATTACGAGACTTGAATTTCTTCCGCAATTCTTTGCGCTGACAATTAATAGGCTTCTTCCTAGTTTCCCCTCCTTTTAAGGGCAATGCTCTGGAGGTATGTTAACAAGTGTAGTGCCTAGTACCTGTTTAACCAGACGAAAACAGCAACTTCAGCTGCAACTGCAACTGCAACGGGCGACATGTGGCAACAACAGCACCGACGACAAGACGACCCACAGTAGGATGCAGCTTAAAGTAAAAAATAAAATAAGAAAAAAGACCCGCAGAGGCAGAAATATGGCACATGCCGCCATGTGTAATTGTAATTTCTCCCGGACCACGGGCAGCCCAATCCGACTCCCAGAGCCCCACTATTCCGCTCGGTATCTCTCTATTTCGAAGGTGTCAACGCGCATGCGCGGCCGAGTTGTCAGCACATTAATTTCATTTGCATTTCCGCTCGGCGCTGGTTTCGCATTACAAGCTCGCGCGCAGGCTGGAAAAACTAGTGCGAGATTTTTCCAGCGCTGCCCACTTTTGGCAGCGGCTCGTGCCATGGCCCACAGTGGACGTGGCCATAGGTGAACTGCAAAAAAATTAATAGAGGGTTCTATGTATTTATAAAATAAAATAAAAGTATTTATGAAAGTTTTAAGCAGTAAGCTGAGGTATTAGAAATGTATTTTTAATTCCATATGCCAGAGTTCTCTTCCTTAAATTAAAAAGAATTTGCAATGCGATCTAGCTATAGTCGCGCTTATTGTTAAAGTCGGGTAAGCTCTGAATACTGATGAAGAAAGTTGTAGCTCCCTTAGGAAACAGCTTTATATCTAAGAGTGATGCTTGTCTATTTTACATAAATGCGCATTGTGATTCAAGTATTTTATACATATTTTATGTCTCCTAAAAATAAAAATTTTAAGGCAACAGTTGGGGGATACTTCAATTTTAAAGCATCTATAGACGTAATTAACTTTGTTAAATAAAATCAAATAAAAACCTGGAAATAATGCTTAATTATACATAGCTAAATCTGATCTTTTTCAAGCATTTTCTCCCACTGCAAGGCACTGTGGAAATCTCCACCTGGCTGCATCGCCCCAAACATGAATCACACACGCATTTCAGCCTCTGCTGGCTCTCCGGCTTGTTGTTGTTGATTATTTACATAGTTTTGCTATTACTACAAATTTTTATTTGCCCAGCACCAGTCTGCCTTTTGGTGGCTTTTGGCCGTTCGCCATTGGCCGCCGCGTCATCTGTCGCCTGTTTCTCTCGCGGCTCACTGTTTAATTGTGGCTTAAAGTGGTAATAAACAAGCTTCGGCGATGGAAGAATATTAATAGCCCATGTTATTGATGGCAATTGCTCGTTGATTTTGGCGTAATTAAGTCGTTGTCAATGTGTGTGCCGTAGTTGGCCAGTGTCTCAGTGTCTCAGTGTCTCTGTGTTGGTTAGTCGGTGCAGTTAAAGACGCTAATTTATGCACGGCATCTTTTGGTATTTTTATGGGCAATCATACTCGGACAAGCAAGTGCCAAGGCGGATATGGCCAGTTGGAAATGCATCAGAAACACTTAAAAAATCGTTGCAGGGGCATTAAATTAATTAAGCTGTCTAATGTGGTCTCTTGCATTGATTTATATGCAAATATTTTTCCGGGACTCCAATGGTTTGTTAACTTAACTATGTTTACCTTGCTTTTTATGTGTTATTTCCAATAAATTAAATTTATTACACCTTTAATGCTTTTATTATTTTTAAATTGAATAATAATGTGAAATAAATTACAATAATTAATAATTGTGTGAGTAAAGCTATTAAACTCGTGTAGGATTAATGTATTTGTTAAAGAATAAGTCACCCTTTCGCACGACGTGCATTTATTTTCGCTCCTTACCACAAAAAACTCGTTACTTATATTAAAACAAATATTTCCTTGTTTCATGCTGATACTAAAATATTAATAAAATAATTTTATAATCATTTTGTAATTTAATGTTAAGCCAAAAGAAATGCCAGTATTTATATTGTGTAGGAAGTGCAATTTTTTCGCTGGCAGCGTCAAAACAAAGAAACTTCCTAATCGCCGCATCGGCTAATCCCAACATGACATTAGCTAATGGCCACCGTGTCACTGTCCTCCCTGCTGCCTTCTGGGCCTCCATGCCTCCATGAGGCCGAAATGGAGGTGCTGCTGCCCACCGCCTGACATTTGATGGCTTCGTGATGCGCGTCGTCGCCGCCAAACATCAAACGTGGATCGTCAAACGCCCTGCAACAAAAAAGTTTCTCTACGAATATGGCCAGCAGGCAGCTCTCTCTTTCTATCACCTACACGGAGAGAAAAATCTAGGTTATTCCAAGGAGATTTATAGGAGTTATAGCTATAGCATACAGCATGCAGAAAGCAGCAGCGCAAAATACAAAGTTTATTGTAAATATGTTTTTGTGAACACAGAACCAAAATTAAATTGTAAAATCATTAATATAAATAAAAGTTTCTTGATGATTAAATTCTGGTTAAGTCTCCACCCTTTTCTTACTGTGTACTCTCTCTCGCAAGCTCTTTCTTTCGAAATCTACGAGTCTTATCAGCTTCCAAATGCAGCTAAGGCTTACAAATTAGCGCGCTGCCAACTGTCTAAAATGGCCCAAAAGGCAGACCCCAAGTCAAATGACACTAACAACAACAATAAACTACTGTTGACATAGTGTTGTTTTTGTACTTATTGTTGTTGCCAGCTTGCTCTTCTGGCCCGGCCAATGGGTACAAAAATAAAAGCGGAGATGAGAGCGTGACGGGTTGTTGGAAAAGCCTATTTGAAATTATAGAATTGCAGAATTTATAAGTTTACACATTTTCTATTTGTATAGATTTTTTATTCAAATTTTAAGTTAAAATTTTAGAGTTTAAAAATTTAAAAAAAAATTCCTGAACTTAGTTTTCCCTCACGTTCACAGAGCTCACCACTGGAGATGGCCCAAAACCTCCTACAACCAGCACAATGGAACACTTGTGACTCCGCCGCAGCCTGGCGCTGCGTGGGGGTTAGTGTTAGTCTTGGCTTGGATTGGATGGGATTGTGTATGAGCCACAGCCACTCGGTATCTGCGAGTGTGTCGACTTTTCTGGGTACTTTATGGCCACGCAGCTCCGGCCGGCCAAAAGAGAGTTTGTCTCCAGCCTCGGGACTCGGTCGAACTCCAGTCCACCGGGTCCAACTCCAGTCCGAGGTCCGAGTCCAGCTCCTGCGCTCCTGTCAGCGAGTCGTATGTATTCATTTCCAAAGGGAATAACTTATGTACGCTCTGGGCACAATAAATTCTTGCACTGCAAATGTCAATTAGGCTGTTGATTTTCTCTCTTTTTTTTCGCTGGTTTTATTTTTTTTTTTTTTGCTTTTCGTTCGCCCAGTTTTTCTGGCCAGGGGAGAGCGTGAAAAATCTAATTGGCTTGCTGGGTATTTGTTTTCGCAAGGCCCCTTGAATTGATTTGTATCCAGTGCACCCAGGAAAAAATGGGGTACCTAATGGAGGCATTTAATATTGATAACTTATGAGAAATAAATATAGATTCTCTGAAAATAGGTTAATATTTCTGGGAAGACCAATAGCTAGTTCTTGAATTGGATCAAGCCTTGATTTATTTTTAATATTGTTAAATTATAAAGAAAAACTTAGCTGAAAAGGCTTTTAAGTTTGCAGACTACAATAAATCAAATGAAAGTTAGACGAACAATTCTTAATTTAATAATATAAATAATATAAAATATTTCTAGTTTCCACTTGTGGTAGAAACAGCCTAAAATTCATTTGACTTTATTTTAGCCTTTAAATAACTTTGGGAATTCATAAATTTGGGAAATTATATTTAAATGAATAAATGTATTAGAAGAGTCACCTAAAGAAACTACATTTTCTTGGGTAAAATCCAAGTTTTACTACGAAAATAATATTTCTTTGGGTGTAGTGGGAGGCCCCTATTTGAATTTACACTTGCTGGCGGAGCAGGAGGTGCTGGCTGCCACTTAGCTGTGAAATGATGACATAAAAGAACATATGCCCTGACACATCAATGGCACTGCAAGAGGCTGAAGAGGAGGGAATCGCTGGTCATGGAGGCGAAGGTGGAGGTGGAGGCGACTAATAGGCACAAAAGCGTAACCGAGGAGCTGCGACTGTGGCTCGTTTGTTTGCTTATTGACAGCTCCTTACGCACGAGAGTGTGGCCACAAGTGCCATTGGCAAGTGTACAATGGCCAAGTGCGTCGTCGTCGTCGTCGCCGTTGCCGTCTCCTTCTGCAAAAATCGCAGAAAAAATCAAAAATAATTGCCAAGACACCGACAAGCAGCAGCAGCGCGCGAGAGATGCCGGGAGATGCGTTTGGTGTGATTATATTGGGGCTTTTGATACGTTGACCAAAGGGCCAAGAAATCCAGCAGCAGCAGCAGCAGTCGCCGGACATTGACAGGTCAATATTGATGGAAACAAGATTTATATGACAACGCCGGCTATATTTTCAAATTTAATGAGCCCAGGCGAACCGACTGGCCGGCCGACCATAAGGAAGTGCCCCAGCCAGGCACTGGGCTGGGACTCTGGGGCTGATGGACCTGGTCATGGCACATCCACATGCATCCCCATCTGGTCAACGGATGAGAGGCGACATGGATGCGACGTGGACGTGGAGAAGTGTCGAGTAACTCGCTTAAATGATGTGCTAATAAGGCGCACATAACTCCGCAAAAGATGATGGGTCTCGGTCTCCGTCCGCGGCGGCATCTTCTGCTTATTGGGATTCGGTGAATGCAAACAGGTTGGGTCGATGAAATAGCAACCTTAATAATTTTTTGTAAAACTATATTTAGTATACTTGAACCTCTGAGATCGGAACTTAATTATTAATATATAAATATCCATAAATAACAAATACATATTTAGTGGAAATATAAACTAAACTGCAAATAACCAACTTATGTATTGATTTTAATAGACAAATTTTGTTTTAATTACGATTTAAAGTCTATTGTAATAATTTATTTTATATTTATATATATATTTTGTATAAATATATTAAAATGATTAAAAGGTAGTCCTATTTATGTTCCCTTAACTGTATGAATGATTCGCACAGTCCTCTGCCTGGGGATTTCACGCGCTCACATATTTGGTGTCCTGAGGCTGCGCTAAAATTATGGCAAATATGATGTGAATTTTTGATTTCCTTCGATTGTCCTTAATGAGCAGGTGACTAATGAGTTGCGTAAACAGCGGATAAATTTGGGTCACAGAAAAAGATTGGAAATAGCCACAAGGCAAGACCTAAATAAAAACAAAACTAAAAGAAACTAAAAGAAAATATTAAATTCACAAAAACAATCCTCCCCAACATTTCCAAGACATCCTTGACCTTTGGCTGGCTATCTGCCATCGGACATGTCGGAGGTGCTTTCATATATACCCAGAAATCCCGACACCTACGGCTCCTACACCCACACTAGCTTGGAGCTGCCCTGGGCAAGACGTCAACATTCCATTGCGGCTCCATTATCGCTGCACGTCATCGCGAGTGGATGAAGTGAAGGGGCATCGGAATCCCCGGCACCGCCCGTCGTCACTTGTCTGATATATCACCTGTACTTCGTACCAGCAGGAAGAAAAAAAATAAAATAAAAACAAAAAACAGAGCAGTCTGCAGCCTGCAGCCAGAAGAACAAACCAAATTGGAACAATGTGCTCGCCATCCAAAGGAAAACCTTGCGATCAGGGCCCTCAGACAATTGTCACACTTCAGACTTGGAATCGGACTCGGATTCGAATTCACATTCAGATTCGGATGTGGACTGGGCCTCAAAGTCAGCCAAGTTGAGGCTTTTGGCGCTGGCGTCTTTTGGGGCGAATCAAATGCATTAATCCAATTTACGCATGCCGGGCCCAGACGCAGGCCGAGCTCACTGTCCTGCACTAGCACTGAAAGGAAAAACTTGAGAAAATAATAAGTCTAGCTTAAAATTAAATAATTAAATTTAAAGTAGCATCCAGGCTCTAAGAGAGGAGAGCACAACTTCTCACGTACGCTCTTTTTGTCAGAATATAAATGCTCAAAATTTCCAAAATGTTAGTGAAACTTAAATTACATGTATTTTTTAAATACTAAATTTTTTTAAATTACTTTGAGCCTTTATTTAGTGACGTTTTTGCACAAAGTACCTTTATAGTTTAGTTTATTAAAGATTTTAGTTTTAGTTTAATTCTTTAGCAGGTAAATAATTATAAACAAAAATGTTTAACAACATTATAACCCATTTTCACGGATTTTGACAAAAATTATTTTGCTTTTAGGCAGATAAATCTATTTTTAATTTAATATATACTTTTATTAATGCGTATACTTAATATTCCATCAAAGATCCTTTGTTTTTCCCCGTGTGATCTTGGTGTTGGTCTGTGGCCACTTGCTCCAGAATGTAGACAACAAGTAACTCGCCCGATGACGGCCCCCGCTGAAGCTGTCAGAAGGAATGCGTTCCATAAGAGCAGCGGAAAGAAAAAAATCAGCAAAAATAAAAAAGATATGTAAAACACTTTGCCAATCCCCAAGAGTTCGGATTCGGAGATTTCTGTGTAAATTTACAGATTTTGTTCGGGTTTTCCTTTCCTTTTTTCCCCGCTTTTTTGCTCTTTTTGAAAAGTTGGCAGCACAATTTAAGAGCGAGGCAATCAAGGAGGCGCAATCTGGAAGAGTTCGCAAGTGCAGGCGACCGTTGACAATTTTATTTATTTACAGTTGCCAACTGTCTATATAAATTGAGACCGTTGACCGGTCCCCCAGAGCTCCTCTTGGAGCGGGCTGGACAATGTCAACATAGTTGCAATTAATTTGTAACCGATTATCATCTTCAGGTGCCAAATAAACTTCTCAACGTGTTGAGTGTCCTCTCCGTATCGGTTGTTTGTTCTCCTTTTCCTTTTACTCCTCCTTGATTTAAAAATTGCTGTTGTTGTTTATTTTTTTGTGCCGGCTTTGCATGTTCCTGGCGTCTGCTTTATGTGCAACATGGTCACATAAACAAGATCAATCCGCTGCTGGTTGGTCTCAGTCTCAATGTGGTGCGATATTCTCTGGACATAAAGCAGGGAATAACTTCATGACTCCGCCTAGGGGTGGGTGACTCACCTAAGGCGATAGGGATTATCGGTGACCTAATCGAGATTTATAAATTTTAATTTAAAGTCAATAAAGTACGACGAGTTTCGTCAAAACCATAGCTCAGATATCCTTCGATAATAAATAAATCTTTTTAAAATATTTTAGAATGTTTATAATGTTACAAATGTCCTTCAAAAATAAAGAAGAATATTTAAAAAATATTTTAAAATGCTTAAAATGTTACACAAAAGGGTTTTAAGTATTTAGAGATATATTTATATATTTTATAGACTGTTCCACTTATTATTTATTCTGGACATTATTATAAATTCTGCCTCTGAAAGGGTTTTACTTATTATATTGTAGCTTATCTGAAATAATCCCAAATTAAGTTATCGTGTCACGATCCCATCTGCAGTGCCTGCTCTGAGGGTGACAGGTTGCCATTTGGCTGTGCGGGTCGCTCGCTTCGGTTGCCAACACTTGACGGATTTAATTATTTCGACTCTCCAGCTCTCCTCCAGGCAGCTCTTCAGCTCTCCAGCGCCCCTCTGGCTCCTCTCCAGCGCGGCCAAGTGGACACTCTGCACTTGGAGCCGAAGGAGTTGCGTGTCGCCTGTGGGCATTCCACATGCATCATGTCCAATCGTAATGAGAAAATATGGCATTTGTGATACAATAAAGTGTGCTTCGCACTTATGTTACACCAACATACGACTGCGAGTGCCCCGAGTGTGCCAATGAAGTGGGGCTCAGGTTGAGGCCGAAGTTGGCCACCGAAATTAACCCCTTTAATAGAGATATAAAAACTAATTATAAATTGTAATCGACAATATTTAAAGCTGGCTTTGAAAATGTAAATTTAAAAGAATATTAATTAAATATAATTAAAAGTTCCTCTGGATTAAAATTTAATGCCTCTTTAGGCGAGAAAAATTATATAAAGCATTTTCGTATATTAATATTTAACTAAAACTCACTCAAGTTGTTTTTTACTTTAATTTGGCCACCAATGGGTTAACCTGATGCTATTTTGTGGGGGAATGGAGATTGTACTTGCTGCTGCTGGCATTTTGCATGCGCCTAAATTATGTTGACAACTGTCTGTAGCGTCTCATTGCTCCGTCTGCTACTCACTCATTATGCCAGAGCGACAAGAGCTGGCTCAGTTCGCTTTCGGCCAGCTCTTCTGGGCCACGTATCATATCGCCGGCTCATGCAACATGCAACTGCAACAGCAACAGCCACTAGCTGCGGTTTGGCAATCGCCATGTCTTCCTCGAGCGACTGAGACTATGGCCGAGCCTCAGACTGAGGCCGAAGTCTAATGCCTACGCCATTTATTAAATGTCGCCACGGTGCGACAATAACTTTATCAGCCTCAACAGAAGAAGCTGCTGTGGCACGAGACAACTACAAGTGCACAGAGAAAATCAATTAAATTTTATAAATATAATAAATGTTTAAAAAATATTACCTACACTGTTAATTTGGATAATTAATTGAGTAAAAAAGAAATAAGAGCCATGAACAATATTATATAATTGCTGGTTAGACTTTTAAAAAAAAAAAGAGTTAAATATGATTGTTATCTTAAAAACATTATTATTTCTTATTAGCAAACATATTATTATTTCTTTAAAACCCCATTTTATATATTTTCCTTAACTTAAGACAAAGGTTTTCCTCAGTGCGCCTGGACACGAGTCAAGTCAAGTCAAGTCAAGGCGAAGAAGATGACTTTGCATGTCCAAGGCGGTGCTCTGGTTACTCCACTGGATGCCAAGTGCACAGCACATTAACCCACAGAAGGCCAATGCGGAGTGCTAGGTGATGCTCTTGAGGTGATTTAGGAAAGGGGAACGTCTAATTTAAATATCAACTCAAGGTAATTTTGAATTTAATTAGTTAAAAACGGGTTATATGAATGGTGAATATGAATTTAGAAACCAATAAATATACATTTAATTTAATGTTAATTTGTTTCATTAAAAAAGAGTATTAAAATGAGTATTTAATTTTTTTATAATACAAAAATTCGTACATATTTTGACTTAAAAGAAAATGGATTTTTAATCTCTAACTTACTAGCTTAACTCTTCTAATAAATATTTCTCTAAAACAAAAATGGCTGAAAATGTGATCTATGTTTAACTTAATTATTTATGTTATGTTTAAATGCACTTCTTTCTTCCTTTATTAATTTAAAATTTAAGTAAATTTCCCTCGAAGCTAGGTGTTAAGCTTAAATCAGGTGTAAAGCAGACATAGGACATGGCGATGGCGATTGCCCGAAGAAGAGCTGGGCTACATCCACTTTACCAGCTCATTAAAAGCCATTGCACCCACTTGCAGTCGCAGATCCTCCACCTTTTGCATTGCGTGTGCATTGCCCTCGGGTGTGGAGAAAATACAGCTTGGACAGAGACCCCAACCTCGGGCCTTGGACCTCAGACCCCAGACTCGGCATGTGCCGGCCCAGAGCATCGGCCATTTTGTGGGCTGATTCGACTTGTAAATTTGTCGCCGTTTTTTTTGTTACACAAATTAGCCAGTTGATTCACATTTTATACATGAATTCTAAACGAGTTATATGAGGCTGGCAAACCTGTCGGGGAATAATTTTGAGGCACAAACAAATTAAAAGCACGATGGTGCAAACGAAATATCAACGGCTTCAACAGGCTTTTCGGGGACGGCGATAATATTATTTTTGAGATCACCTAATGAGAATTTCGTGTTTCAGTTTGCGGCTCAACGAAAATGCCGAGCCATGCAAATTTGTGGATTTCTGTTGAGCGAACATAAAAATAAATAAGTCGTCAGCGGCTCAAAGTGCCATAAATTCTAAGAGTTTATTTTCATTCCGCCGGAGCGGGTCAATATTTGCGTAAAGCAAATCCTGGGCTCGTTTAAAAAATTTGACAAAATAATTCCCGGGGAGGCAACAATGTTGCCCCGCAGCGGTTCGTGTCGTCTCCCCCATTAAAAGTGGCCATAAATATCGGAACTCGATCTCCGAATCGAAGCGTTTTTAATTAGTCGATCGCCGATCTGGGTCCAGTTTCTGGATAAAAATAACGACGAATCAGGTGTTGCTGCTGTTGAGAAAAACGGTTCGATTTGAAATCGCCTCGAATGCGTGATGGAGTCGGTGTCTGGTCTGTCTCTCGTTTCCAATGCCAGTTAGTTTTCTGTCGCTAATGGCGTCTAATTTGACTAAATTATTCATGGCAGCCACCGGCCACCGTCCACCGATTCAACTTGTTTTCCGCCTCGAAACCAATCTCAATCAGTTTTGTCATCGAGCCATCATAAAATTTGTATAATTTTTACGGTCTCCCAAAGTGACAGTCATCGGTTTTTAGTTGGACATCCACTTGATAAGGTCGCTTGTCTCCTTGATTTGCTCGATCGCATTTGTATTCTAATGTCAGCTCTTTCCATATTTTTTGTTTTTCAATTTTCCCAACTCATTTTCCCCCCAAAGATGATTGTTTTTTAATGAAGCCTCTGAAGGCGGCGAAATGTGTAACGAAATTTGTGGATGGGTTTAATTGGTTACAGCATTTAGATGCGATAATTATTGAATATCTTCGAATATTTATCCAACTGTGGGGTTTTACGAGCCGGAATATCTTGGATCTCTCGTTTGTAGTTGATTAAAATTGGAGCAAAGGTGGAGGAAAAAGTGAATGAAAAAAGTCCAGGGAAGGTAGGGAAAATTGTATTAATTGATATCGAAAGTCTTGAATGAATTTGAGGTATTTAAATTGGTGAGAATATCTGGTAATTAAATTCTTGGAATATAGTTTAGATAAGAAGGAATGTAAAATTATAAAAAGGTAGGTATATATAGTCGGGAAACAACCGTATATAATTTTAAAATGAGGTAAAGCTTAAATAGTAAAGAGCAATTTTAAAAATCTTACGGAAACTTCTTTAAATTCTTGTTTAAAAATTTTGAAAAATATAAAAGCTCTTTAATTAGTTGCGGAATATTTATTTAGATATAAATAATCAATGAAAATATTTGGAAATTAGTTCTTGGAAGGTCAACTTTATAATAACTGTATTATATGATTGCAAAAATCCTGGTAGGTAATAATAATAAATTCGCAATTCTGCCATCTAAAACACGTATATTTTAACCTGAGGCTATGTACATTCCGTCTTTCAAAATCCCTCCCTTCACTCCATGTCCAATTCACTTTACCCCGTCTGATCACTAAATCCCAAATGACAGGCGGACTCAAAACAAATGTTAACCTCCCCGGTTGGTCGGACCTCCCCCTCGGAAAGTGTGTCCAACTTGTCAGAGCTTCCTGCTGGTACCGCTCTCCAATGCCATTGGATGCCCCTCGTCCGCCCCTTCATCAATTTAATTGAAACGCCCACGTCATAAACTTGGAGGCAGTTGGTCGGATGGCTGGATGGCTGGATGTCTGACTGTCTGGATGTCTGGACGTCTTTCGGGCCCCCATTGCGTGTTCAAATGTTTGCCATTTGCACCCACGCCCACTTAAAGCAAACTCCTAACTCCCGGGCTCCCAAAAACAATATCTGCATGGATATACATACTCTGAAACATATATATACCAGTGCAGGCGGGCACTAAATTTCGGTTAAAATTATTGTTATTACACCGAAATCGTTTATTATTAATTTTAATGTATGGACAGCGCGACTGGCGACTGCCAGCGTTGCGTGACGCTCCCCATGGCGGCTGGCTTGTGCATCCAAAAATAAGCCAAATCCGCTGCAAATGCGTCACGTGACTCATCCGGCCGGGCCAGGAAAGGAACAGACGCAGACAGGAGTCGTCCTTTGCTTCCTGGTTTGCGTTCGGGTATGTTTTTTTTATTGGTGCACTGTAAATGGTGTCCTAAAAGTTGGAATATTAAACTGGGAAATTTATAAAATTGGTTTCTAAAATAAAACAAAAATAAAAAGTGACAAGAAATTATTAATTTAGAATTTTATTAACTTTATTATCCAGCTTTATTTTATTTTTGATTTATTCTTGCCAATTAGATCTTGAATTTAATTAATTTACACTTCCTTTTTTATTGCACATTTTTTTTGTTGTCTACTTTGAAATATATTCTTACGTATCTTCAGTATTTATTCTAGAAAATATTATTTAAAATTATTCATTTGTTTCCTAAATGTTTTTTGTAGTGCTCACTTTTTCCGGCTCTTCTATTTTCCAAAGGACGTGCCCGACTGGGTGCAGCTCCTGTCCAGGTAACGCAGTCTGCGGGGTGGCCCGGGCAAGGAGGCACGCGTCGTCGAATTCCCAATCCTCCCCTGCATCGAGTGGAACTTTTTATGCCTAATTGAAATGGCGAGGAAACTTTGTTTTGTGCTGTTTCCATTTTTTCCATGTTGTTGCTCACCTTCTGACACGCTCGTGGCTCATTAATTATAGCTCCCGAATTGAGTGGGTTGCTAACAGGTAGTGCACTGGCAAAAAAAATACTTAAAAATTAGCTTAGAGTTACCTTTAGTATGATTTGTAATGAAACATATATAATTAACTAAATTTAGGCTTAGAAATGTGCTTTAAAATGTCGAAAAAATTAAACTAAAGCTTTTAAATACATTTCTTCATTGTAATTAGTTAATAATTGTATAATATAAGGTACGCGTATTTTTTATTCATAAATATACTTTTGAATTAAGGAATTTTATATTAAATAAATAATTTTGAAGAATATGGGTTTTAAAATTAAATTTTATAACTTAAAAAAGGGATAGAAAATACATAAAATGCTATTATAATATCTAGCTCCAATATTATTATTTCGAGTTTCATTTAAGTAATTTAAAGTCAAAAACTACGATAAATCGTTGTAAATGGGATAAATTCCTTGTATTTTTCTGAACTTAATTGCTTTAAGCTTTAACAGATATTTTTAAATCCACCCCAATTATCTCCAAGTGTATCCAAGGATAGGGTTGCTCAGCTGGCGGGGTGTGGTGTTGCTGGGTTTTATGTAAATTTGTGACAACCATAAAAAGCTGAGCTGGCATTAAATGCATGGCAATTACATTTCCAGCTTATTGTTGCTGCAGTTTCCATCATCATCGATGCACTTGGAGGCGGCGGCCAGATGACTCTTCCGGATAAACTTCACGGCAGTTGGGGGTGGAAAGAGCCGGCAAGGACCTTACACTCCCGGCCGGTACTTTCCCCGGGCGAAATGTACTTAATCATTCTGCACGCTAAATTAATCAAGTGGCTTGAGTTTAGTCTGGGGCTCCGTTTTTAATTTGTGCTGCTCATGGAATATTCAGCAGCATATGGCCGTAGTCCTGGTTGTAGACGACGGGTCATGCAATCCTTGAGGCTGCATAAAATTAGGCAAAAACAAGTCGGAAATTAAAAATCAACCTGGCCCTGTCATCTGGCTACCAACGCGGCCTTGCCGAGATCCTTTGAACTCGGGCTGTCAGGACCTGGAAGAAGCCACTATGATTAATCGGGCTCATCTGTTGTGTTTACCATTTCTCCATTTCCCCGCTAATGGGCGTGAAGCCATATACAATTTCCCCCGATTTCGTTCTGCTTTCTGTATACAGATGATATAAATAAAAAGAAAACAGGTATTTCTGTGGAATATCCTGCTTTAAGAGCTGACTATGGGAATATTTACCCATTACCTATTTTCTTATGGTACAAAAAATACTTGTTTGTAATATTTTTAGTTTATAAAACCAAAGAAACCTTTAAAAACCTATCTTAATTTATTTTTAATAAATGTTGTTGTCAAAAACCTTCCCAAATTTGAGAATACTATTTTATTTGGGAATAAAAGAAACAACCAATGACCTTCTGCAATCTTCTATTATAGTCTTAACCTCGGAATGTCATTGTTTTTCCTATTTCAAAGCTAAATAAATACCTTGACAACAGGTTCCATTACCCATTACCCAAGAGTGAATCTCCCGTCTCCAGGAATTTTAAATCATGGCGACAATTTGGATAGATCCGAAAACGGTAAGCAAATTGGCATGGACTTGTTAGCCCGGCTCGCTGGCATTTCAGGCATCTTAAGTACGCCTACAAGAACATGTAAATAGAGTTTCGGTATCGAGGCTGGAACACGGTATGCAATTTGCTCGTTTGACACTTGAAATATGTGGCAACAATACGCGAGGAGGAACTGGAAATTTTCGCATTTCGTACTTTTCGCATTTCGCATTCGCAATTGCAATCGCCATGTCTGCGGCTTTATAGGCAAATGTCAGCCAACAACCTCGTCGCAGGCGGTGACAATGACAGGTGAAGGGGATATTCGAGGGGGCCCAGTTGCCGAGGAGGAGGCGATTCGATGGACATCGGGCTAACTGGCGACGACAAGTGGACAAGCCGAGTTCCAAGCTTCCAGCTTCCAGCTTCCAGCTCCTAGCTGCTAGCTCCTAGCTGCTGGATCAGCCTGTCTATCTGTCGGCCCGTCTGGCAGCCACTGATCGCCGGGATGAACTCTGAACCCGTACAAAATATGCGGCCAACTTGTTTCCAATGCACGCCCCGAGGCCCAAACAGCAACGCCCCCAACTCGCCAACTCGCGGCTCCGAATGCGGCATCTGGATCTTTGTTACTCTCTCTTGAAGAGGGAGTCCTTGGGTTTATTGGAGGAAGAAAGATTATATAATTTGTAAGTCTAGGGTAGCATGAACATTTTTATTATAATGTATAAAATATATATTTTTAAAGGGAAGTTAATAGAGCCAATATTGTAATAACCTCCAAATATGTAATTCAGTTTAACTTTAGTCATTTTTATTTTTCATTTTTTTATAATTTATAAATATTTTTCCATGTTGAATTTTATAACAAAACTCTAGAATTTCTAGATGAAATTCAATTACCAAAGAGAGAGGGTATTCATAGGTAAACGTAGAGCTCTGTCTCTGGCCCCAACCGACTAAAAGTTCTTATTTGGATGCTACTATCAACGCTGAGTGAATTTGTATGTTCACAGTTCCAAAGAGCGGGCGCGAAAGTGAACACGGACCGGATGCAGGGGGGCCAGGATGGGAGCCGGCGGAGGAGGAGCTGCGGCCAGGCTCGGCTCCTTTGGGCTGCCTTGCTCCTTTGCCTTTACAATAGCTCAAGAATACCGCTATCATTATTCTTAAAGCCGCGAAGCCGGCGGACCAACTCCTTGGCTTAGCCGGCTAAGACACAGAGAGAAAAGGCACAAGCTACTTATTGAAGAGAAAATTAAATAAATTAAAACTTAACTTATATTTATTATTTATTTGAATTTATTTAATGTTTCCCTTATATATTTTAATACATTTTGTATAATCACATCCTTGGTTTTTCTCTCTGTCCTGTGACTGTAACCTCTGCCATCAGCCAACCCTGCCCATCCTGCGCACCTTCCAACCCCTGGCCAAGAGCTCCTCTGGATTCTCATTTTAATGAACCGCCGTTCTATTTTTCGCTGATCTTTCGCCACTAATAGGAACGTGTTCACGTCGTCGTCGTCGTCGTCGCTGTTGTCGTCGTCGTCGGCTTTGGAGGCTGCCTCCAGCAGTGGCTGCTCCTTTGGGCCAGACAACAAACTGGAAGCCAACGGCAGCTTAAAATCTATGAGGACGCCTTACAAACTATGCTTAAGTGATTGTCAAGTTAGGCTTTTAATTTATCATCCATAGACAAGGCGAGAGTTGTCGGCAGCCGACTCGCCGGTTGGGGGCTAAGTAGAGGTTACGCTCGGGTTAGGCTACTTTTTTTCCGCAGCCGCGGTTCCTGGATATCGGTAAGGGGTGCTAAAGGGTATGCCAAGATTATGGATTAAGATATTATTTATAATAATATTTATAAGAGAAAATATGCTAGTGTTCTTGCTAAAGGAGTTTTTATTGAATTTATTAAGAGAAACCAGGCAGCTCTGGTTTCAAAGTTTGCCCAGGAACATACCCTTAAAATATAAATTAAACCTCAAATTAATTTTTAATGGGTATTTCATAGTCGAATAAGACCCTATGCTTAATTTTTTGTATCGACCAAGTGTTTGCATTGCATAATCTTTGTTCTTGGCCTGCTGCTTGGGTGTCCTCGCGGATAGCCTGTTCTCCAGCGTTCCACATTCCGGCATAATTGATTTTAAAGCGACTCTGGGCTAATAAATCGTAACTTTATCGCTTTTCGTTGTAAAATGTTGCAGGCTCTCCGCCATGACCAAGCCGGTGGTGGCTTCTATTTGATAGCACTTGCTGCTCCTGCTTTTCCAGCTCTTCGGCGGTTCCTGAGGGTGCAGCGATTGTCTAGTAAATAATGATAGCGAAATGCTGGAAAAGCTTTTCACATTTTCGGCCCTCGTAGTATACTGGTGTGTGGTGTGGCATTATCCGCAAATGCTGCACTTGACGACGCCGAACAAATTTCTCGCTCGTTTATGGTCAAATGGCATGGCACCAGACACACCGGCTGCGAGCTCTACCTGGTTCGCCAATTATCCGTACAAGCTGCGGCTGCGAGCTGTTTTCCACACCCCCGACATCGCGACTTTCCGACATCCCGGTGACTTTACAAGTTACTTTAACTTGGCCGAATGTCCAGCTCGAAAGTGCTGCCTCCTGAGCCGCCGATGTTGCTTTTGTCGCCTGCCTTTGACAGCACTGGAGAAAAATCTAGTGTGTTTTATACATTTTTTAAGTGGTTTTAATTAAGAGATTTCAGATTAAAAAATTTAAAGTATTTATATATATATTATCAAAGCAAAATAGTTGCTTTTAGAGGGTGGACTCTATGAAACTATGCAAGTTTGTTTAGTTAGTCTTTATTTAAATATTTTTAGACATATTCTAAGGTGCAACTTTAAATAAAAAATCATATAATAACCTACTTAGTTTAAAAAAATACTATTTTCTTCAAGTGTTTTATTTGTTTTTTTCCTTGTTTTTACCAGCTTCTTCTGCTATCTTGGCCAGCTTGTCCCAAGACTTTTATCCTATGCGTCTGCATTATCTGCTGGTCTTGTTCTGTGTTCTGTTCGATTCTGTTCTGCTCTGTGGCCCTCGCCTCCTGGGCCCTGTGTTTTCTGTTGTATTTTATCGCAAAAATACTACTTGAGTAGCTTTATGGCCCATGTTGGCCAATAAAAAGCTGACAAAACAATATTACCCTCCCTGCACCTCCGCTCGCTGCCCTGGATGTGTGCAGCTTTTAGAAGAGCCTCCTGAATAGAGGCCACCAAACGAGCACACAAAATCTACATACAAGCTAATTTTGGCTGCCTATTTCCCAGAAATTGATCGTACAGTCTTTATAGATAGTTACCAATATAGGGTGATAAGGGGTATAATGAAATAATTACTAAGATGCTTATACAAAAATAAATACTAGAAAATGAAGAAGAAAAATAATGGTATTCTAAAAGGCTTCTTTTACCCTTAAAGATGTTAACAAAATTATTTGAATTTTTCCTTAACAAGTTCGAAACTTAATCTAGAAGTATTTTCCTTATAGTGATATATATTTTATTAAGATATTCCCTTTTCTTCAAACCTATACCAACATCTGTGTTGTGCTTCATTTGCGTAAACCCAATAAATCACCAGCCAAAGAAGGTGTTACAGGGTACATTGGTGGTCCCTGCTCTCCCGCATTTATCATTATTCCCCCTTAGAAACCGCCGCAAGAAGCTCGAAGCCGTTTCCCTATCGCCTGCCCCGGTTGGATCTTTTATTAATTTAATATGCACGCCCGTTGTGCCAATAAAGTTGCTACATTTTACGCTCGTCGCCCCCGAAGGTCCCGCACCTCCACCGATACCCCAGGGCGTGCCAGCTGGGCTGTAGCCGAAATTCTGCCGGGCGGGCGGCTTAAATCAATGGGATTCAGAAAACTTCTCAATGCTTTTCGGCTGGATTTTTGGGGTAACAAAAAATACAAAATAACGAAAAGGTACACAACCGAAAAGGCGCCGGTGTGGGAGAGTCTGAGGCTGAGAACAGGAAATATAATTTAACTTGACTCGAAAACGCGGCATGTGGTAATTAAAAGGGCAGAGCAGGTACCTATGCTGGGGGGCGTGGCACCACAGTAGCTATTAGTTCAAAGAGATTACCCTGATTTCAGTTCGAGGCTGCTGCTGCCCCACAAATCAAATGACTTAGGCGGCGAACTCGATGGTCGATTGCCGAAAAAGTTCCCACCAACTGGCCGCTGGTTGTGGCTCCTCTTATGTCAATGCTAAAAACCGAATGACACAATAAAATTAATATACAACGAAAACAGCGATGCGGACCCCAAATCTAAGACCATAAATAAAGTCAAAGTGACGCGGAGGGTAGCGAAAAAATAAATATGAAAACAGCGCTGTTAACAAGTTCACCAACAGCCGACAAAAAGAGAAGCAGGTAACAAACGCGGCGAATAACTGTACGAAGGTTGGGGAAAATCGGGGACCTCTTTTGGCCTTAATAGATGCCCCCGAAACCCATCTGAACTCACCCTTGATACCCCCTATCGCGTATCGCAGCTTCCAAAGTCCATTTATTGGGAATACACTTTAAATAATCAGGAAAATAATCCTTTCCGACTCTAATAAATTAAAAAAAAAACATTTTTTTGTGAGGCGTTGCAATATTTCTTTTTTTAATATTTATTTATTTATTATTCTGCCTTTAAGTATATAGAAATGTTACAGAAAATTGGTATGTTATCCTTTAAAACATATTATTTATAAATTTTATCTACATAAACTTAAAAGCTCTATATGTTTTTTATTCTCCTCTATGATTATTTCTCTGAATGTACTCACTTGGCTGCCAAAAAGATCAAACGCAAGACATGTTAGCGGCTGCTTTTGATAATTTTTTCCAAGTCCCCACATTTCTCATATTCTCTGCTCCTTTTTGTTGTTCTTCTGTTTACTTTATTTATGTTTGTGCTTTTGTTTTTGTTCTTATTTTTATTTCGTTTCGGTGGCCACTTTTTTGCGCAACTGGCGCTCACCATGGCCGAGGATCTGCTGCGACGCGGCCCGGCTCGTCGGCATCATTAAATTAAAACGAAATTTAAACAATTTCACTGAAAATTATACACAAGGCGGAGGAGAGGCCGAAAGTCGGAGCCGAAGAAATCGGAGGGACCGACCCGACCGACCGACAACCTGTCTTGGGCTGTCAGTCATCGGGCAGGGACAGGTTGATTACTGTTAAAATTATCACTGATTGTGATAAGCGATAACTGTGGGCACGTCATGACGATGACGATGAAGTGGGGATGAGATTTGTGTTTTCTTCGGCTTCCCGGCGGGGTCTTCGTTTTATTTGCTCTTGGCCTGGCATAACGAATTGTTACAGACTCAAATGGAGCGGCTCGTTAGTCCAACAAGTTAATGTGCATCGGCCGGAGTCGGCTTTGTGATATGTTAATAAGCATCTGCCACATTGGCCACTTGATTCGTGTTTCTTTCCCACTCGTAGGCATACAAATTATAAAATTTGTTCGAGAGCCAACCGAGCCAGCCGAGCGAGGATTTGGCGCAAGAGGGAGAAACAAGTGTTTGCAACACCTACAACACAAGAGAGGTATGAATGTACACGGAGGGAAAAGCTTAGATCGATTTCTGGTCTGATTTATTTCTCAAACGATTTAAAACTTAATTTTTAAAATAAGAATTTAAGATGATGTTCACATTTTCAAGTATTAAACGAGACTGTAATTGTTGTAATTGTAGGTTGATTTTATTTTAAATTAAATCCTTGAAATCCTCTTAAGACACAACATTATCTAAATAATTTATTTTTCATGTTTCGTTGGAGTTTAGGATTTTCTTCAAGTGCAGGAGAAAGTCAGGTGTGGAATGCAGCGTGGGAAATCCACCAAACAGGGGCTGAGGATTTCTGGTTAATTGGATCTGCGGCGAATAAAGGAAGCTGAAGCTTCCTCCGATCATCGTCTATTCGTTCTCACACTCTGTGCGATCCGATTCATAACCGCCTTCGAACGAATTCGGTTTGACTCACTCGTCTACATAAATTAACACATGCATAAATCCCCCTCTTATGTGGCGGCTAATAAAGCGTTTTAGTGTCTTTGGAATCGAAAACAAAGTACCCACCAATGAGAGCTTATCTCCGTAACGTCGGAGTCGTTAAAATTAAAATAACAAAATGCGGCAGGCAAACAAAAAAGAAGTATCAACGATATAACACAAAGAAAACCTTAACACCCGAAATAATAATCGAAGCCATATCGGAGCGGCAGCCATCATTAAAGTTCAAAATGCCATAAAAATTCAAATAAAAAATTTAAATTATTGATTAAGATCGACGAAACAAAATATTAAAACAACACAATATAAGAAGCCACATAAAGCGAGACAGATAAAAAAAGTGGAACAAAGAGAAGAGTCAAAATAAGACCAACTCGGGAAATGTCTGTGGGCTTAAGGGGAAGACTATGGAACAAGAAAATACTCTAATATTAAAGTAAATACATTTTGGCTGAATAAATATTATTTATAATTAAAAAAATCAATATTAATGACATTGAGGTATTGGATTTGATTTTTATATATAATCCTTAATACGATTTTCAAAATTTTGTATAAAATATAAATGTTAGGTTTAAGTATAGGCAACAATCTTAATAACGAAAAATAACTTCTTCTTCCACTCACTCTTTCCTTATATTATTTATTTTTTCTTATTTTTATTCCATCTCTTTTACTTTCCCATTATTATCTACAACTTTTAGTAAAGCCTATGGACTCTCCCAAGCAGAGTATTCCATCTCGCCGAGGGAGTGACAATATTAATTTATTTAATTTATTTTAATTGAGTTCGGTGGCTTTCAGATAAAAGCCGCCAGCCGAAGGAGTGGGAGAGGATGGGCCCGGGGCATTCATAAAACCATGGAAAATTCTCCGTTCAGCTCGGATCAGCTCGGGCTCGAGCTCACTTGATTGAGCGATACTTTACGAGGACGGCTGGCCATTGTGCCATCTCCGGTGGATTGCCGTAAAGCTATTAAAAGATCCCATTGACAGGGATTTAGTTTTCGGGGCTCGACTTTGATTCGCTTTGACTGGATTAGAGACCCTTACCTAAGAGCAGATGCGTCACACGTGTCGTATGAGTGATATTTCGGGAATTTAAACTTCTACGAACCGCCAGGCATTAGTCATTGGAACCGAAACGATTGCTGGCTCATTGTTTTTCTTCCCGAACTCCTAGAGGAACCAGGCTAGTAGTAGTCTCTGCGCCCACCTTGGCTCCACGGGCAGCCCACTTAGTGGAGGCAACATTTGCATATGAGTTCATTTAGCAGTTTTAAGAACTAACCTCCTTCTAGGCGAACTGGCAACCTCCTTCTGTTTAAGCCGGGAAACGTGTGCTAATTTACATGAGAAGAAAGATCGCATCGCTCCACATCCTCATCGACATCTCTGTTGCGCCCAAAAAGCCGAAGAAAATAAAGGAGTCACCGGCTGGAAATTAAATCAAAAGCGCGATACGCCAACGTGGCCCAGAGAAGAGGCTGGCCAGCCCACTCTATTCGGAAGATGATGATGATGATGATGGAGATCCCATATCCCAGATCCCGGAACCCGGATCCTACCTTCGGCGGTACGGCAGCCTCTTGGCGATGGCACAAGTGCAGATTGCCAACATTAGATGAAATATTTATATTGTCTATATGAATTGAGCCTACGTCGCCGGCCGCTTAGCTCGGCAGTCAGGCAAAAGTTCACTTCTCGCAGCAGGATGCCAATGCCTTCGGACGGCCCGAATGGCAGGCATGCACAAAGTCTCAACGAGGCGGAGATGCCCTTAAAAAAATCTAAATAAAATAGAAGGAGGCTTAGTTGTATTTGTTATTAAATTTAGTTTAATTAAAAATACATTTTGAATACTCTTTGGCCATCTTAAATACTGAACGATTTTAATTAAATTTCTCCCTGTCCGATTTGTTCAATCCATGACAAACATGTCCATACCCTGGGGATACCCTTCGATGGATGTGGCCAACAAAAATATCAGGTAGCGGTAGCGCACACAAGTGTCCAGGCAAACGAGCCGGAGAGATATGGAGACCATTTGGGCAGTCACGTTTTATTTAAATATATGCGCGTGCGGGCAGCTGCTCCTCTTTTTCCTAGCCTGCCGTTTTTTCGGGGGCTTCGAGGCCCAATTCGATGAGTTGTCTCTTGTCTATCCTGTTGGCTACTGTTTTACCAATTTTCCGATATGAAGACTTGCCTCACATTCGCCACGACAATTCCCTGTGCTGGGCCAGAAGGTGGGAATCGAAAATAATTGCTGGTTGGGGGCGACAAGTGTGTGGTGTGCCCGCCGCCCGGGAAAATTATGACTCAAGACCTTTAATTGCAATTGCAATTGCAGTTGCATTTGCAATTTCGCTCGCCAATTTTCGTGTTTCAGAAATTTGAAATTTCAATTACCCGAAGATCACGCGCAATCAGCACTCGCGGTGCAGTTGTTGCTGTCTAGGTCGTTTCTGGGATGATTAACCATTTCGGAGGCGACGAGGCCTCGGAGCATCCCAGCCAGGAGCATCGCGTGATGCTGCACTGGGCTCCTGATCTTGGCCATCCACTCAGCAGCTGCCAGGGAGTCCAAATTGCAATTGTCTCAGTGCTAAAATTGGTAGGGATGCACTGGGCAACCATGACTTTCCTAAAAGGCTAACAGCTATCGTTTGAGAATATTCGGAATATTTTTGCGAGGAATCCCAAGGTTTCATGAGGGGTTTTTATAAAATAATTTATGATAATTTATATTAAAGCTAGTGATTCATATGAAGGGGAAGCTATTTCATAATTCGATGACATGAACAAGCCATATGACTGTTGGGAATATTTATAAAGATGAAAGTTTTTAAACAGTCGGGTAATACTTGTCTCAATTTAGAACAAATCTATCTATATCTATCTATATGAATAGATAAAATCAGTAATTGATTTAATTGTTTCAATTTTAATCATAAAATATATTAAAAAATATTTCAAACTCTTTCCAAAGAATAAAATAATCATTCTTCAGAGATAGCTTTATGAACATA
Organism: Drosophila auraria; assembly: GCA_008042615.1. Lineage (NCBI taxonomy): Eukaryota > Metazoa > Arthropoda > Insecta > Diptera > Drosophilidae > Drosophila > Drosophila auraria. Next base: position 51,537 of record VNJW01011564.1, read on the forward strand.
ATTCCATTTAGGAATAACACAATTTTTAATATTAAATAATTTATATAAAACCGGCTTGATATCAAATTCATGTTATCCATAGCGTATTTCCAACTCGTTTTTGCCCCTGCTAAAAATATGCAGCTTAGTTTATTTGCCAAGCCGCTTTTTGACACAGTAGTTAACCGGGCATTATAATAATGATCCTGGGATTGGGTCTGGGACTGGGTCTGGGGCTGGGAGAGGGCTAAAAACAGGTAGCTGCCTCGCTCGCTTGCCACTCGGCAATCGCAGTCTCCCATTACATTTATTATTTATTAATAGCGTAATTTATTGTTTCATGGCATTCATGTGAACTTCATGGACCGCTGTACCACCTCCAGGAGCCGCGATCGCCACCGTTCGCCACCTCCTACTCCCACTCCCACTCCCACTCCCACAGCCACTGCCACATCGCCACCACATCTTCTTATTGAATTAAACGACGACAAGCGCTCTCGGTTGGCCGGCAACCAGCACATCGATTGCCAAACGGGGCATTAGGTCGTCGCCAATTGTTAGACGAAAAATTGGCGCTACTACGGCGCGACGCTGCCTTCGTCTAAGACTACACGAGAAAAAATAACAAACTCAAATTTGGGATACAATTTAAATTTTAAAAATATTTTTAAGGCTGAATTAAATATAAAAACCCAAAAAGAGAATATATTAAATTAAATGCTTGAACTATAGTTAGAAGTATAATGTTGAACATTAATTGTCTCCTTCTAAGTACTAAATATAATTATGCAATCAATATTTTAAACATTAATTTATACTGAGAAAAAGTAGCAACCTATTTCGGTCTTTATCGCGCTTTTATTTAGGTTTTATATTTAATCCTATTGATATTATTCCCATATATCCTATCCTCTCTCCTAAAGTTAGTTTTTATCCAACTTTCCATTGCTCTTTTCCCAGTGTCTCCCTTCTCCATCCCCTCCGGCCAGCAGCGCTCTTAAATTGCAGCAAAGATTCTTAAAGTTAATGGCCCTTCATAAATTTTGTTATGAAATATGTGCGCATTGGTTTAATGTGCCGAGAGATGCCGGCGAAGAGAGGTAACCGGCAACGCCAACTAACCAAGTGGAACGCCAGTCACAGTACGGTCCATGGTGTTCGGTTTTCCCTGGAGAAAAGTTCTCAGCACCAGCACCAGCACTAGCACCGGTGTGCCGGGCATTTTCCCCAAAGCCGGGAAACCTGGCAAGTGGCATGACAATAAAAATTTACGATTGCTTTTATGGATTTACGAGGTTTTTGTACTTGAGCTTCTGCCGTTTGCCAGTCGCCGTTCGGCGCTCGTCGTTGCCTTTTGCACGCGCTATAATTTGACGCTAATGAGTGTCAAAGTTGATAGTTTGATTTTGGCAAATGGCATAATTGGTCATGGCTTGCCCCCGGGTGGAATATAGTTACCGGGAAAGCTCCGCCTACTCTGAGGGAGATTCTTGAATGTCCATAGTGGACTGGCAATTAATTAAGGATTTTTATTAGACTTGGTGATTTAATGCTTCGCAAATTAGTAGAAAAATTATTTAAGGAAACTCTGGCTGGGTCCTAAAAAATATTTTTCCGGGGTATTAAATTGTTAATCCTTGTAGTATTTTTCTTCCTTAAATTTAAGGTTAATTTTTGATTAGAATAATGGGATGCTAAGCTATTTTGTTAGGTAAGTATTATTAATTATAAAGATTTCCTTGTTAATTACCAATTTAATATAGTCAAAATTAAAGTAAATATAGTTTTATAACATTTTCTATATCGTGAGTTCATTTAGTTTAAAAAATGTTATTTCTTGAACCCAATTCTCTGCAACAAAACCCTCAACATTACCCTCAATCAATGGGGATAATTTCCAGTTGATCTCCTGATATTCATTATGGCTGATTTGTTATCGTCATCGTGGCACGACACTTGGCCACATTCTATCTCCAATTAACCGAATTGCGGACCGCAGCACTCTTTCGCCCCAATCAAGGCAATGGGCAGCTGCTGCTGCTGCTGTTGGCCATATCATCCGCAGTCGCTTTCACTCCGCGCCAAAGCTCGAAATCAATTTTATGACTTGGCCGAAATGTGTTCTTCTCCCTTGCTGAACTCTGGCCCGGCATAAAGCAAATTTTCACGCAAACCCCAAGCCATAAAGATCGAAGAAACCGAGATCGAGCCAGCAGCCACCGACTGCATAATTTCACCGACTGCCGCTGGAATTGGCCGAGTGCCTGCCCATTGTCGACGCAACTTTCATTGAATTAAACCCTAAAAATATGAAGCTTATCACAAATCAAGAAGCATTGGAACTTCATCACCTACTTTGAATGCTGGCTACCGCAACTCCGAGTCCGAGTCCGATTCGGATGTGGACGCGGACGCGGACTCTTGGAGCGACTTCAGGTTTGACCCACTTACTCGGCAAACCACTGAAAATGCAATATACGAAAATATGTGCCGGGAAGAAGCCGCCAAAAACAATTTACCAATTTATGTTGAACTGCGTCGAGGCGGCGATCTGATCCGATCCGATCCGATCCGTTTCGTTTCGTATCGTACGGTCTCGATTCTCCTTCAGTCTGCAGTCTTCAGGGGCCCCAGCGAAGAAGCTTACACACTCGTTGACTCCGGGACTCTCTGACTGGCAAATCACTAAATTTATATGTTTTCTGATTCAAAATATTTATTGCCAAACCGCTCACAAATCCAGGGGAGTTGCCCCAAAAAGGGCACCAAAGTGTTTGGTCTGCCTGGGTCTGTCTGCCGTTTTCATCTTCGGTTTGCGTTTGGGTTTTGGTTTCGGTTCGGAAAGGAAGTCCCGAAGACGAAGCGCTGCTGCGCTCAAATTGCCTGAAAAATGGGAGGAGGACATTAAAATTTACCAAATGTATTTATTACGGCACCAAAACCACCGCAGCAAACCAGAAAGTGATGCCCACATAATGGACGGAAGGAGGGACGCGGATCACTCAACGAAAAAGGGTTTGCTATATTTTATTTACATATATTATTATTTTTCCATCAACTCAGACTACTCCCTCTTGATCTACCTTTATGTCGAGCAAGGTTATTAATTTCTTTACATTTTAAAATCATCATAAATATTTAATCTACCTTTCTTTAGGTGTATTTTAGGCCCTGGGCTCTCCGTATCTTACACTTGGCTTGGCGGCATGTTTGCAGATTGATTTGCTGCGCCTTCGAGGGACCCGAGACACTTGCCAGACCGGCCACGAAGGAGGAAAACGCAGAAATCAATTGTGAGCCAGTGCATTTGTGTGTTTGCCGAGGAGCATTTAGTGAGCAATCAAAGGAGGTGGAGGCCAAGCTATATATGTATAGTATATCCACAGCAGTGCTAGTCCTGGACCTAGGCAGGCACAAATTTATTTCCACTGCCCCTGCAGCTGAATTATTTTATTTAAGCCGACGAATTCAATTAGAGACAGTGACTTGGTTTTTGCGCCTCCAGTTTGGAGGAGGAGAGCGGTGCTGGAGCGGATTCATTGAATTGCGTTGGCGCTGAGGGCGAGTCCTGAAAAAAAGAGGTTCGGGTGCGGCACCAACTGCTCCTCACGCAGCTTTTTCACGCAGAAAAATAAGTTTACACTTTATTAAGTGTTTTGAAACTGACTAAACCTGGATTGATACACTTTATTAAATAAATAAAATATGTCCTATTTCAATAAATGAAATTGTAGTTTGTTGAACAAAGAAGTCATTATTATAGTTTTTTAAATAAAGACAAGTTATCAAGGTGAAATTTTCCACATAAGACATTTATGACTACAGTTTATCTATCACTTACAAGCCTCATTTTATTTCTCTAAGATATCTCTTCACATTTCCACCTTAAATAAAATCAGGTCTTAATAAAAAATACCTTTATTTATCTTAAACAAAACCCCCTCAATATTTTCTCTCTGCAAAGGATGAACTCCTCCTCTCGAGACAAGTGGAACAAGATGGTGCCTGGCTTTGTTTTCGTTAGTTCTTTTAATTTGATTTAATTATATGCGCAAGTGATCGCTCCTCTCCTCCAAAATTTATCTGGGGGCGTGGAACATTTCCTCGGCTGAGCCCACTTTTTTTTATACCTTATATATATAAGTATAAACAGTGGGGCTGCCACAATATTTCCACCTCCTGAAATGTGACGTATTTTGGGTTCGGTGCTCGCCTGAAAAATCACCGCTTTCGACTCTCATTGTGTGTGATGATCGTTTTGCTATTGTTGCCCGGGCCTGATCTTTAGGAGTGGCTTGTTAAATTTCACTTGCATGTCGGCACAGGCTCTTTCCCCAGTTCCCTTCCCGACAAAAATTTCCCAAATCAAGGTGTTGGGCGTCGATTTATGCGCTTTTCACTTGTCCCGCGTTGGCGAGGTCTGGTCTGGGGCCCAGGAGGCGGTGCTGTAACTTTAGGAAAAAGTTCAAAATCTGTCGGGGAGAAAGATCCAAATCGTAGAAGAAAAATGGCTGGGAAATAAACTGGCTCAGAAGTTTGATTTAGGGATTGTTTGCTGAAGAATATCGGTCAATCCAGTGGCCTGGGAAAGTAGATAAATCTACTTTGATGTTAATAAATTAATTTGAAGACAATTGAAGCAGTTTTATTGCTTTCATTTCTATTTATTATTATTATTTCTTCATCACCATATTTATTGGGTAAGTAAATAACTGAAAAATCTAGTAAGTAAAATGCAATTATTATTGAGAATATTTTTAAACGCTGAACTAAGTAAAATATAATCAAATATTTCCAAAGCTAAGAATTTGTTCCTTATTCGTTTAAATATTTATTATTTTTCCTGAGCTAATTCACTCTACCTAGTACCTGCCGCAGCAACCAATAAATAATCATTAGATTGCAATTTTTATAAACACCTCACTATGCAAGCCGTTCCGAGCTTATAAATTACCGCTTATTTTGAATACTTGGATATATTATTGGCAGGTTAGACAAATGACTTGGGCTATTTGTCAGCAATTGAACACATCAGACTGGAGACTGGGGACTGGGTGCAGTGAAAACTATGCCAATTAGATCTTATCGCCGGACATAAAAACAAAGAAAAAAAAGAACAACAAAAAACATCCTAACAAAAGTCGAACAACGCTTTTGACATTTCGCTGCCGCGGCCGAAGATCAACACGATTCCCGTACAGCAGCCCGCAATGATTTATCACCGACTCGGAGCAATCAACATACAAAACCATAACAGATCATGCACCGGCAGAGAGAAACAAATCCACAAATACCAGAAAAGGCCACTAAACCACATAACTGTCGGAGTCTCGGAACAAAATCTGAGAAAACCGAGCCATAACCACCAAAAATAGAGGGGAAAAAAGCCAAAGAGACCAATCGCACAAGCGACGACGACAGGTGATTAATTGTTTCAAACGCGTAGACGTTACTTAACGCTCCGTCAGCCAGTCAGTCAGTCATTCCGTCGCCGGGTTTCGGGCTACAGGTTCAACTCAACCTATTCTCCAGCTCGTAATGTCAAAATCTCCTCCGATTGTCAGAGCCAGCCATATATGGCCATATATATGTGTACGTACGTTCGAGAGCGAGTATTTTGCGGCCAAGTGTCGAGGCGAGTGCGAGAACAAAACAAGTTGCATGTCTCAATGAATGAATAGCCGAATAGTTTGAATCACCCAGGCACCTGAAATTCGAAACAAAACAAAAAAGCCAAATGCTCGTAACTCGTGAGCAATGACAGCGGTTGAAGTCATGTATCTGACAGTCCAAGAGAGGAGTGCGTGATGATATGAGCCATTGAGCGTTCGATGGGTCCTAAAAGGAAGCTGGAATATAAAGGAAAGCGTTGGAAAGTTAGCTAAAAATATTTAATTATATTAATACATACATTATATTAATTAATCCTCTCTCAAAACTGGCCCCCTTTCTCAATTTTATGACATTTTTGTACCCAGTATGAATCATTGAGAATGATTCGTTCTTGAATTAAAAACATTTTGTAATAAATTGAAAATTTTAAATTTAAAAAAATTGTGTACTTTCGTTGAGCATAAAAGTTCTTAAAAACGCAGTAAAATTCTCAAAATGTGTAATTGTGTTCTTAAAAATTGTACTCAAACTGAGTAAAAATCGTCTCAAAGTAAGATCAAATGGACTAGGTCATTATCTGAGTACATAGTTTCTAATTTTGAATCCATTTTTTCTTAAAATTTTCTCTGTGTAGTTTATAAGCTCTTAAAAAAGCAACTTAAAAGGACAATGCACTTTTGCTTACTATGGAAAGGCTTAATTAATATATTATTAAATATTAAATATTATTTTTTATTTATAAAAACTGTTGAATATGTTCAAGAGCATCTATATTAATTCCTTGACTCCTCCACCGTGACACGCTCCCATCTCTAGCCCTTCTGGGCTCCACTTTGGCGTGCGTCGTGGCTCACCCAAAAAGCCAAGAGGCGAACATAAAAATAGGAGAGAAAAAAAACCTATCTACGAACTTGAGCTTTGTGCTGGTGTCTGGCCATATGATCCACTGATTGCTTGATTATTATTTTGATTAATTAGCCAAGATTTGGCTAGTTCAAACTGCACGGCCCACGCCCGGAGCTGAAATCCAGCCATTGTGTGGTGACTGCCTCTGCCAGGTTGATACTCGCCGCGACTTGGGTATTCTATGATTGATTGAAGTTTTCTTTGATAACAGCTTACAATTGAGAAATTATTTACATGAGCTATAATTAAACTTGTTTGTTGTTGCCTGTCATTTGGATTTGGATTGGTACTGGGACTGGGGCTGGCACACCGACCGGGTCTTGAGTCTGGTTTATTGAACCGCAGCGCACTTCAATTGAACCAAATGCGGACCGTGTGGGTCTGTGGCCGCTGGCAAGTGATGTTACCTCTATAAATAATCAGGAAATTGCTTTAGGGCCTGTCAGATGCTGTGAGTTGATTAGCCCGGCCATATAGTGTGTTTAGTGAGTGAGTTTGCAAATGCGCAAAGATTGGAAATGAGGATGGGTTGGGTTTGGCAAGTGATGGGCCACCGAAAACCAATCACCGAAATCGGCCTATTTATCGGCGGATGCCATTATGCACGGAAAGAAAGGAAACACTTTGGATTGATGAACCATTTGATGATCGTTGAAGAAGAACCATTCTTTTGTGTTGATCTATTTCTCTCGCTTTACCTTTATTTTTATTACTATTTTTTCTCAGTACATCAAGCCCCTTAATTTGGCAACACTTTCCGCTGGAATTGTGTCAACTGTGGACTCATCCTCAAATTCGGCACCGAGTCACGATCCATTAGAAAGCTGACCAAACGCTATATACTCGTAATCTTATTGCGGGCACCCAAAAACCAAAAACCAAACGGGGAAAAAAAATCAATCGTCGACGGATGCGTGTCGTTTTCCACTGATTTAATTCGGAAAGCGAATGAGACACGACTCTGGCCGAGCATTTGTCCAGCTTTGAGGCCTCTTGGCTCCCAAATCCCTGGTCTTCACTTGCCAGCCGAAGGGGGGCCTTGCGCCGGGCAGGCGGAACATGCAAAGTGACAGTGGCGACGACGGAGACGATTCCATATTTGGCCAAATTCAAATGCCATTAACACGTACGCCATTTGTCGGACTCTAAGAAGGGTGCACTTTGAAAAAATATATAGAATTAACACTTACCAAGGATATTATACGGTTTCATAGGAACCTTTCAAAATAGGTTAAATAAAACAGACAAAAATATTTATAAAATTCTGTTTAATATTTTGTTCAAAAATTCAAAAGGTTATTTTATTCTTTTATAAATATATATATTTTCTGTATTTCACTTAAAATTTTCTCAAGTGAGTAACCCGCACTGGGGTTCATTTGTCCACCGTTTCCGCGTTGGCTTCGTGTCGAAAGCCGGCCAGCAGCACGCATTTCCCCTCACTGCCAAAAAGCGTTCGACATTTAACACTTGTAAATTTCTTTTGCCGGCCGACTTGAACTTTTCTGGCGGCGTTTCGTGTTTGTTCCGAATGGAGCTGGCTGGAGATGGAGTTGGAGGAGTCGCCGGGTTCGATTGGGGGATCGCATGGTAACCTGTCGTGATTCTTATTTTAATTTGCTTTGACTTGTGCGCCTTTTTCGGGAGGCCCATCGGCGACTCTCTCGGTCGGCTTTGGACTTGCCATGCCGGCCTTTCCTTGCCAGACAGTTATTAGGCCTAAATGCAGAAGCGATGCGGCGATGCGGCGATGTTCGGCTCATTAGCAGCGGGCCAAAAAGGATTCTGCATTGGCAATTATCGTGAACCGTTTGCTGAATCGGTATGAGAACATCTAAGTGAATATTTCTTAACTTTAATGCTAATAATACCTTCTAATAAACCCTTCTAATTCAGCTGCCATTAAAGAAATCAATTCCAATCTCAAGCCGCCCCAAAAGTAAAGCCGAGAACATCTATTTGGGTTATGGGGCAGACCTTACTATAACTTAGCGCCAAGTTGGCCGAAACCGAGACATAAATTTCCAAACTTATCTATGTCGGCGGATCGTGAGCTTGTTTCGGTGTTTCGGGGCTCGTAGTTCGCAGTTTTTGCAGTTCGCAGCTCGCAGCTCGCAGCTTGGAGCTCCGAGCTGACTACATCTGACAAGTGTTAATTGAATTCATGTCGCTGGTAATCATAATAATAATAACAATATCATGTTGTGCTCGGATCCCTCCTGACTCTGGAGCGCCCCGAGACATGCGCTTGCCGAGCTTTTGATGTCGGCTCGAAGTCTCGATGTCTTTCCATCCATTCTGTCTGCCCGGCTTCGTTATAAATTACTCAATTAATGTCAGCGTTTATGTCAGCGCTCCGCTCCGCCATATAGCCTGAGCCGAACCGATCCGTGCCGATCCTGGCCCCCAGTCTGGGGATCTGAGCTGTAGAAGATAGGCAGCACATGCAGATAGTACACATAGATATGACATGATAATGGGGCATGTTTAGTGGCTGTCGTCGGTTTAATTAAAAACGGCTTTATGCATAAAACAAAAAGGCACCCCAGTCGCAGTGGAGGCTCAGCTTTGGGCTGACAAGTTGCGCAACTTGACACTTTGCGGCGGGGAGCAGCGCGAGCGACGGGCTGTTCCCGAGCCCTTTGAGCGGCAAGTTCGTTGCCTAAGTCTTTTGTTTCGCTCGTCGCCACTCAACACAAAAAACGTGCAAAATATGATTTTTTTCTTTGCTTTTTTACCCTTCCATCTTAATTTTTTTGCTAACTACTGCTGCTGAAAGCAAAATGTCAATTTTGTGACTGGATGGCTTTTGTCTTTCTTGACGCCCTCTCAATGGCGACGACGGCGTCGGGTCGAACACCCACGCCCTCACCTCTTTCCTGATCATATAATATATATTACCTCAGTCCAAGATACCCTTACAAGGTGTACTGAACCCTTTGAACAAATTAAGGCAAGAAGTTATGCCTTTGAATGGTAGGGGATAATCCTTAGTCCAAGTTTGTAAAATATAAATTGAGATAATTTATATAAACAATTATTTAGAAATATATGATCAGTTTTTAGGTAATACTTTTATTCAAATACAAATGCAATGAATAAATTTATAAAATTTAAACTATATCCTTATTAAAAAATATAATTAAAATTAGGGTGATAATTATACTTCCAATTCCATAATTATTATTAATAAAAGAGCATTCAAACTCCATTTATTAGTCCAATTTGCAAAATATAAATTGAGATAAATTATAAATTGAATTATTTAAAAATATATGAGTTTCTTAAATAAATATATGATAAGATAAGATTTAAGGTAAATTGATATAAACACAATATAAACCATAATTTAAGAACGATGATAAGCATGCTTTCTTTTCTTACAGTTTCCTTAATTATTATAATTGAAAGAGCATTTTCGCTTCTGTTTTTAAACTTTCAACTGCTCCCAGAGCTAGTGGAAACTAATACGTGGCACGGGCATAATTAAATCTTTTGCCTATCGCCTTTTGTGTGTTGTAATAAGATAAATCCGATTTCAGTTGTCTGCGGCAAGTGAGCAAAACAACAGGTTGCTCTGCAATCGCATGTGCGGGTTGAACGCCCAAAGCCGAGGCGCTAAAAGAACAATGTGTCATAGCTATATTCGTGGTATTTAAAAGAACTCGGTCTTTTCTGCATATATATATATATTTTTTGTTTAAGCACTTAGCGTGCTGACAAGTTGAAGCTTTGCGTGGAGCGTGGTCAGGTTGGGTTCGTGGGGTTTCGGGGCTCCGACACATTTGAGTTTTGATATGTGCTGTCTGTCGCCCGTTGACGGATTTCTTTTTCTTTGCTGGGTTCTTGTTTTTTGCTGGCCCAGGCTTTCCGGTGTGGGTGGCCCACACACACATATGGCCACAAGCCAGAGCCAAAACCAGAGCCAGAGTTCGGTGCAATTGTATCGCCTCTGGCGCCTCAGAGTTCCATATGCGAGGCTCAATTCGAACCGGAGCCACATAAAGTTTCCAAATGGCTTTTTCTCGCTGCGCCGAGTTAGATTAAGCTTATTTCCGTATTGAAGTTTCGGTTTCAGTTTGAGTTTGAGTTCGCTCTGCGGTTTGAATTAATTAGGCGCCGCGAAAACAAAGTCCCTGGCCGTTCTTTAGCATATTACGAGCGCAGATCCCAGGCTTTAAGATTCTGTGTGCGGTCGGCTATGGCAACGCCAACGCCAACGCACTCGAATTTGAATTTGAATTTCATATCGCAGACCGAATCCGAAGCCGAATCGAAATCCAAGCGAGACAATGGTAATTATTAATAATGCAAATAATTATATCGATTCCATTTCAGGGGCGTTGTCTGCATGTGATTTGTTCGGAAAGGTTCTCTCGTTTCGGTCCGCTTTGATCGCCTCGCAGTGTGGGAAAAAAGTTCTCATTTGCCTTTTGCCACTTGATGCCTTTTTTTCTGGCCAGCTCTCAGCCCGGTTCGCTTTGGTTCGCTTTTTGTTATGGCTAATTTGCCTGCGCTGCATTTTGGTTTCCTTTTGATTAATTTGACGTCGACGAGTGCACGGCATCGGATTTATGACTTGGCCGCGACTTATTTTCGGCCAATTCCGCCGAAGTGTTGTGTGTTGGAGTGTGTGTGGCATGAGTTATGGACAGCGGGACTGGGTCTTGCTCGTGGCTAATCATAGCTGTCAGCTCACTCCTCCGCCGATGCGATGGAGCACGGCTAGAACTGGGAAACGGGTCTCGGGAAGAGCTTAATTTATTAGAGCAAGAGTTTAGGAGGAAACAAAAAAATAAAACGAAACGTTCAGAACATTTAAACTAATTTAAATTTATTGTAGATTTTAGAATTAAGTAAATGAAGTTACTCTTAAATTTGTAGGGTAAGATAATTGATGATAAATTGCTATAAAAGCTCCCTTTTCAAGAATAATCCTATTATTTGCTGGCGAATTCAGCTATTTATATTTAATTAAATGTACTTTTACTTTACTTCCTTCTGTTAAGATAATAAATATTAATAATATCCACTTAATTCCCCATCGATTCTACTAACTTTCAATCCCAAATACCTAACCATTGCTCAACCTGGCTAATCTAAGCGAGAGCCAAAATCGATTGCCAAAACCAATGCCCGAGTGACTTGGCCTAACGCTTTGTTGGCAGCTTTTTTACAAAAAAACACCGACGATTAGATCTTAATACAGAAAATGGCGTTTACTCAACACACGATCAGCGGCCCGAGCTGGGAACGATCATAATTAAATATTAATTTACACTCGCCGCGCTAAGCAAACAACACGTACAGCTTAGTGGCCATAACAGCAACAAAGGCATTAGCCTTAGATATATAGAAAAGCAAAAAGCAAAAACAATGGCGGTGTCCACAGATACAGCTGCGACGCTCGGCGCGGCGCCTGGTAATATTCCATAATTTGTTTCATGTGCCGATTGAAATTATTAAATATTAATGGCCAACGAGCGGCGAGAACGTGTCTTGAATATCTGAATTTAAATAGTAATAACACTCGTAATCAATTTGATAGGAGGAAAAATGCATTTAAAAATGCATTCTGAGCGATCGGAGATTAATTAAACTGCCACGGCAAGGAAGCCGGGCCCCGAAAAAAATTAGAAAAAGAACAGGGCGTGCTGAGCCGGGCTTGCAGACTTGGTCTTGACTTGACTCGCCCGGGCTCCAGCCGACTGCCAATTAAGCCAGCTCTGCACGTAGCCGCAATAAACGAAACTCGAGCACATTTCTCGCTTGTTTTTCTCGGCCTTTGATTTTTCATTTTAGTTTTTTTCCTATATTTCGGCGGCCCATAAATTAGCGCTCTAAACGATTGCCTGGCACTTGTCACCAGGCCCCCGTCTAATTTAACCTTTGACCAAATGCCGCTACCTGGCATGCGTTCCATTGGGGCGTGGCACCTAGAAACTTCAGTCGAAAACCCCCAAAAACGGCAGCACGCGCACCCGAAATCAAAGTCACTCGCGGAGACACCCGAGGGGCAGAGCGCTGGTCTGTCCCCGGTTCTGGCGAGTGCTGTCTGGCAAATGCAATATGACTTTCAAGTGGCGGGTCTCCGGCTCCGCGCCATGGTTTCCTAATAGACCAAAAAGCTACCGCTTGGCCGGGTCGAGATCGGAAGCAAAGTGCAAGGGTAACGAATAGATAAATGCCCTGAAAAAAATATATGTTACATTAATTTAAGTAAAATAATTTGCGGAATCAAAACAACGTTCTCCCGGTCGCAAGCAGACCCTCTCCCAGCTAAGCTAAGAGTAAAATATACCTCTATTCTAATTAATAAATAAATAAATAAATAATTTTTAGCACAAAAGTAATTAAAGTATTTGATTTTGGTGCTAATACTTATGAGTATTACGTTTTAAACTTTATGAAAAATTATTGTTTAATAAAAGAAAAACGCAATACTTACGGCAAAATGCAGAAACATTACCCGTTTATAATTTTGAACTCATCTGGTGAATACATCTCTCGTTAGCCCTTTTGTTAAAATATTTTAAAAAGTCCTAATTTTATAAATTTCTTAAATGTCCTAAAATTTCTAAAAGATTCTTTATACCATAAAGAATATTTTATTCTCTCTTAAACCTTTATAAACTCGCCACTATACCCAACATTCTCGTTAGGGTAACCTGCTTACAAACAAAAAAGTAAACTGGAAGTTGTAGAGCGTTAGAAACTGCGTGGACGGCATTTATAATAATGCGAGTGAGTTGAGCGGCTCGATGGAGATGCAGGGTGGGTGGGGCCTTTAGCTCCAGTTGGCTTCGGATATATAAAGTAAGGTGCGGCTGGGCTGCAGTGCGGAAAAGCGGCAACTGGAAAACGCGTTTAATTGAACTCGCCTGCAAAAGCCTGCTGGGGCTGCCCACTAGCGCCATCTAGCTGCGTGCGGCTGCACCAAAAGCCGGCTTTTATTTTTTGTTTTTTATAACTTTTGGCTTGTTTTTCTTTTTTTATTTGAAAAATATTGATGATTCATCGCTTGGTTTGTTGTTTTGAGTGGATTTCGCCAACTGCAGCAGACCCACAAAAATACTAGACGTTTGGCGGGCACTTAAAGAAATTCGGGAGGAGTAAAAATAAAAAAGTGTTAGAAAATAGTTAGATTTCTTATTAAATATTAAAGAAAATTTTTAAGGGATTTTCTTAAGAAATGAAGGAATGACAGTATGACAAAGATCATTGTTGGCTTTATTTCCTGAACTAAAAATCTTTTTTAATAAATATTTTTAAAGTAATTAAATTCCCAACCAAAGATTCCATTTACTAAATAATATTGCTTAAATTTTCTTAGGTAAAGCTACTGTTGGAGTTTGCCTTTGACAGCCTCCATCTTTTAAATATATATTTATTTATTTCTGCAAATTCCCCTATTTTTCCTAAATTTTTATTTCGAGTGTCTTGCTGTTGTTGGCGCTTGCCGCCTGCTGCTGTTGTTGATGTTGCTAGTTGCTGTGTTGCTGCTTGCCGGTGACGCAGTCGCAGTTGCAGTTGCAGCTGCGCCAATTCTCCTCCGGTTTTTGCCGTTTGCATTTCGGCGCTTTACGTTCAAAACAATTATTATTCTGGCAATTAATTTTGATTTAAGCAGCGATTTTCAATAGATTTTTATACATATAAACGGCGCTATATATATATTATGGGTTTCCTTATTTCTTTAAAACCCCCCCATCGAGTCTCATTGATGGTTGAATGTCTCGATTTTGTGGAGTTTTCCATGATGCCAAAAAAATAAACAACACCTACGAAGCTCTGCCGAGATTGCATCTTTGAGATTGCAGTTCAATTCGAAAGGTGCATCCGAGAGATGAGCTGAGATAAAATAGATAGTTAAAATCTTTTTTAGAGCGGCAGAAAAGAGTGTTGATTTGATGAATAAGACTTTGAGGAAGTTACTTTAGTAAATAAAAATCCCTTTATCAAATCCGTTTTCTTTGTTTTTTATTCATTAAAAAAATTATAAATAAGTGCATACAGTTAGCTGGCTACCTTCACCATATTTACATGGCTTAAATAATAATCATTAAATTAAAATAAATTATAAGTTTAAATCATAATGTTTGCTTGTGGTATCTGGGCTTATTCTGTGGCACCATTTCGATCTGTACACGAGTGAGTATTAACAACGATTTATAATACAAGGAATTGTCAACGAAAACAACCTGCAACAACGGACCCTAAGACTAGCTACTAACTCGGATATAGTGGGGTAAATATTTAAGGGAATAGTTGGGGGATAATGCTAAATAAATATGCGTGATAAACTAGAGACCCTAAGAGGCAATATAATTGCGCTGACTAATTTTTGGCACTGACTTTCCCTGAATCTGACTGTGTGTGTAACTTTGGCTAAATTAACTTTCGGCTGGGATTAATATATGGTGGTTGGTGGCGGCATGTGGAAGTCGCCGGCCTCCTCCTCGTCGCCGTTGCTGCTGCCCACGCTGCCGGCGTAGTAGACCTGATGGGGATTGTGGCCCTCCTCGTATCCCTGGAGGTGCTGCTGCAGCTGCTGCTGATCGAAGCCACCGCCGGACGCGCCACCGGGACCGCCGTTCTGCTCGCTCTGGCAGCCGCTCTGCAGGTGCTTGGCCAGCAGGGACATCCGGGAGAAGGACTTGGTGCAGGTGGGGCAGGAGTACTTCTTCACGTCCGAGTGGGTCTGCATGTGAGCCCGGAGGTTGGAGCGGTCCGCAAAGGCCCGGTTGCAGTGCTGGCAGCTAAAGGGCTTCTCTCCCGTGTGGGTGCGGATGTGACCCTGGAGGAGCCAGGGCCGCGAGAAGGCCTTGCCGCAGATGGGGCACTTGCAGGGCAGCGTGTGGGTGCGAATGTGCATCTTGAGGGCTCCGAGGGAGACGTAGGTCTTGTCGCAGTTCTTGCAGCTGAACACCTTCTTCACCTGGTTGCCCTCCGCCGAGGGGCAGTGGAACTGCTGGTGCTTGGACAGGCCGGAGTAGGTGGAGTAGCTCTTGCCGCAGTCCTGGCAGTGGTACCTCGGCACTCCCACCGGCTTCTGCATGCTCTGCGCCGAGGCGGCGTTGGCCGCCTGGATCAGGGCCGATGCCTGGTCCGTGCAGAACTCCGTCTGGTCCACTATGGGCCCCGATCCGCCCGGCTGGCTGCGGATGATCTTGTACTCCGTGCTCTCGTAGGCATGCGTCTGCTGGTGCTTCACCAGGCCGGCGTAGGTGGAGTAGCACTTGTTGCACTGCTGGCACTGGTAGTACAGGTCGTTGCTGCTCTTGATCTTCAGCGGGTTGAGGTCCTGGTTCTCCTGGTCCTCCTCCATGTCCTGCGGCGGCACTGGATGCTGCTGCGGGGCCATGTGCTGCATGCTGAGCAGAGCCCGGGCCACGTTCTGCAGATTCATGTTCTCGCTGAGCACCCGCCTCTGGGTCACCGAGAGATCCTCGGGCTCGGCCAGCGGCGTGGGCGGTGGATAGTACATCGGCGGCTGGGGCACAGGCACCAGCTCCTCCTTGATCGGCTGCATCTTCATGCAGTCCTCGTACTCCGCTATGCTCTTGAGCAGATTATTGTTGTAGTTCCGCAGGGGAAAGTCCTGCTCGGTGGGCTCTACCTTGATGATGGTGGGGGCGGACTCCCTGGCATAGCTCAGCGGAATTTGCTGCTCGGGCTCGGGTTGGGGTTCCGGTTCGGGTTCGGGTTCCATTACCTCCTCCTCGGGGGGCAGCTCGAACTCGCCGTAACCCAAGCGCGCCAGGCTCTTGGCGATCTCTTCGCGGGTAAAGACATCGGGAAAGGCACGCGCTATCTCCCGCGTCTCCTCCCAAATGCGGCGGGCCAGCTGCTCCTTGGTCTGATTCATGGCTGCATCGAAGCGACGCCTCAGCTCCGTGGGCACGGCCTGCGGTTCCGGTTCCGCTTTCGCCGACCAATGTGGTTCGAGGGGAACAGCTGCTGAGGCCACACTCAAGTCCACGGGTCCTTCGTCTAAAAGGGAAGAATATTTGACTTTAGTGAAGGGAATAAGGAAAGAATAAAGGGATAGTGGTAAGCCCATTGAATAGATTATCGATAATTATCGACATTTATGATATATTATTTAGGATGTATTTTATTTTAGGCAATTATATTATTTCAAGAATTTCACGCAAACTTCTAGGCTTTCAACAAATAATTTAGGGGGTTTTAAGGGCTAATCGATAAGTTAACTCCGATTGGTTATGAAATCGATAATAAAGTATGGCGATAAAAATATTTTTATGGAAGATTATTAAGATATCGGTATACTAGAGACTTTTAAGCCCAAGATTTTGATATACATTCAGTAAAGGTATCAAAACTATTTTAGAATATCGATAAAAATCGAACTATTCTATAATATCCATATCAATGATCCTTAGATCGATAGATGATATCGTAAATTGATACTATAGGTCTATACCGATACTTATAACTAGTATGATCCTCATTCAAAACCCACCGTGACTTAAGTGATCCTCCTGACAGGACTCCTCCACCATTATCGGACGCTTCTTGAGCGGACAGCGGCTGTACTTGAGTTTATCCATGATTTCTGAGGGGCGCACTTCCAAGTATGACTGATCACTGATCACTGGTCACTGGTCACGGTTCACCGATCTCTTGCTCTGTATTTGATACCGATAACACCGAACTGCGAATCACTGCTCACTCATTTGCTCTTTGGCACACGCGTCTCGATCGCCTGGAGTTCCTTGCTCGAATGATGCAACCCGGCGAGGATCGCTTCGGTTTTATAGACTCCCGATTCAACCCCCTTGAAGAATGGCAGGATCAGGACTCCGACCAACCCCCTCGGGCGAAAGAGGATCCTGGCGGCTACCTACTTCCGATGTCGCACGGGATTCTGTGATTCTGTGAATCAACCCCGATCACCACGAGCCAAGATCGCACAGCTGTGCGTTCATTGAACGCTGATACAGCTGCTGCCTCGTCGATCGAGAGGGATGGAGGGATAGATCGGCCAGCGTGAGGGAGCAGGAGGGAGCGCTTGGCACCGCCAACAAATCTGTGTGTAAAAAGCGAGCACGTGCCACAAAGGCACTCTCTGCTCTCCCTCTCTGAGCGATCGCCACCAGCTGCCTCTCTGCCGCTCGTATTTCCCCTGATTTGCCGCGGTGTGAGTGAGCGGCAGCTGGTGGCGAGCTTATTATGTACACACATACGCATACCCGACCAGCAAGTTTATTTATAAACCTCTTTCACAGTTCCGCCTCGCACGATTTCTTTTCTATATACCACGGCTTCTCTTCGGCGGCAGGTGCTCTTTGGAGCTTAGCTAAGAGAGGCGACCCCAAGCTCTCGTCGCTCTTTCTGTGGGGGCGCTCTTGTTCCAGCTCCCAATCGTC
The DNA here is from genome assembly GCA_008042615.1 of Drosophila auraria. Lineage (NCBI taxonomy): Eukaryota > Metazoa > Arthropoda > Insecta > Diptera > Drosophilidae > Drosophila > Drosophila auraria. Next base: position 69,428 of record VNJW01011564.1, read on the forward strand.
CCACGATCGCCTAAGAGATCGCTTTTCTTGGCTCTTGAGAGGATCTTTCGGCGATCGTTTTGGCTAAGCTGATTACTTCGGTCAATAGAATGGTTTTAAGCTCGGCTTAAGTGATCAGATTTTCCTTTGACTGAATTCTACAAATGATCAGAAGATCACTCACTCACTTACTGAAGTCCTTAGTCCCCAAAACCTTCAAAATCAATTAAAATCAAAAATCTTCTATGAAGATCATTATTAAACCTCAGAAGAAAGACAAAGATTATATTCATAAAGCTATCATAATCAATTACAGTCAGAAATATTCAAAAATTTATACAGTTTTGACTGATCCTCATTTTATTAGAAATTTCCGAGTTTTAAAATGTTTAAATGAACCAACTAAAATTATTTTAAAGTGAAAAAAAATGATCAGAAATTAAAATTTAAATTTGAGTGTTGAGTGTTTTTAAATGATTTATTTTGTTCAAGACAATGAATTTATAAAGTCTTATTAATGAATATACTTGCTTATCCTATTAAGCTTCATTTAAATAAAGAAATAAAGAATCTGGGGCTAGGGATAAATAATTAATATAAAACCTTGGCTTTATTACAAAAATCTCATAAGATCTGTATATATGTACATATAATAACTATATATAGTCTCCTTTTATTTCCCAAGAATTAATTTCTTAAGATCAATAATTCCTATGACTGCATTTATCAAGTGATCCGCCTGTCAGCTTTTATTTCAAAAAATACCCCCCTTCAATGTAATCAACAGATTTCAATAAGGATCCTTTTGTGAGAGGCCAGCACTAAGCTTTCCCTATTGATCTCTATCGGCAGGATCCTCTTCAGCGGGGCAGCTGGCACAATATCCGAGCACGTGACATTGGCCCCGCCATTAAATCGAGAACAACAATGCAGTGTTCCCACTCAGACGTCCGCAAAAATATTAATCACCGGGACAAACAACACGCCGATCTCTAAGGTAAATCAACCTTTTCCCGGACCATTGTTCCGGTCCTCCTCCATCCTCGTCCTCATCCTCATCCTCCCGATAAATAGGTGCATTTGGCAGGAAAACAAACCCCCGGCGACCATGAAATTCTCGATTGCCGATAGTGAGCAATTTCGCCATCTGGCCAAGGAAGGAACCCCTCTCTCCACCCGGCACATGCCCGCTTTGGGGTGGAAGTTACCTGGTGGCGGCACTCGTACCTGGTCGAGATCCGTAGTGCCTTGGAATGCGCCAAGCCAGAGAGGGAGGGGAGGGAGAGAGAGAGGTTTGTGCAAATCTACCTGGCGTCCCACCCCAAAATCCACAGCATCACCAGACAACCTCCGGCGGAGCAATGCCGCTGGTGGTGAATTCCTTGCCTTCAACGGTGGTGGAACTGCAGTTTTGGACGTTACTTTCCGTTGGCCAACCCCTCTTCAGCGTCTTGCAAGAAAGGATCACCCCCCGATCCTCAGCTGCCTGCATGCCTGCCGACTATGACACGTACCACAAGGAACTGATTTTGTCCTTGCAGTCCTTGCAGGCTGAATATTCCATTTTATTTGGCGCCAAAAATCCCTGTAACGGAACCGGTGTGCTCGGCCGGGCGAGATCTATTTTTGTGTACGTGATCATTGTCAGGATCAACAATGAGTTACGATTATTGATGGTATATTGGAAAGTGCATATGAATTTTAATTAACTACAAAGCCAATGGTGTTTGAATGGGTCCTTGATGGCGCTTTAAATAGTATCATAATAAAGGTTGATCTTTTTTTATTCCCTTTATTAAATTCAATATAATATAAGGAATAAATAAATGTTTAGATGGTTCTATAATGCCTCGTGGAATAGGATCATCGTTAGTAGATCTTAAGTAAGTATCTGACAATAAATTCGTTTAAATTAAAGTTCAATGAAATTTTTAAATAATATTTATAATAAGAAATCTTTAAAGCATATTGTTTTTCGTTTTAGTTCTAGAATCAGTATCTTTTTTAATTGTTTAGTATTTAATATAATTTAAAGTGCAAGTACAACACGGTTACAACCTTAAAAGTTTATTAAAGTATAGTTTGAAGCGGACTTAAACATTCTTTCAATAAAGATTATTTTTTCAAGTAAATTATTATGTTCTAAAAAGTAATAGCCTTATAATTAAAATTTTACTGGAAATTTAACAAATATTTCTTTTACTTAAAAAATATATTATATAAGCAGTAAATAAACTTAATTATCTCTAATTGAGTGCCCTTTTCCGGTACCTGCCTGGCGGATTATTGCCAACCCTGCAAATACCGAACTTGAACTTCAGGTTGCCCTTCAACTTTGCCAGAAATAAAGAGGGAAAAAACCCCAAAGGATGTTTGCCATTGATAAGCAAATTAAATGAAGCACTCCAAGAAAATATCCCAAAGATATTGGCAAGTGATTCAGAGTTCGCCAAAATGTGTGCGGTTGGCAACTAATAAAGCGGCAGATATTTCATTTTTATGATGTCTCAACATTGCATTAACATAAACGCTGATGCTAATCTCTTTTTCCCATGAAGCTCTGATTCGAGTCCGAGTCCAAGTCGAACTGAAAGAAACATAAACAATTTATTATCGTGATTCATTTATGAAAATAAAATCACAAGCTCGCCTCAGTCGTTGGTGGTTATTAGTTGGAGATGAGAGCGCCAAAGCTACCGATCAGCGAGCGATCGATCTATCTTTCCAAGGGCCAAGCGGGTGGTCCCCAAAAACAAACTATAAAAGGGCACTGGGAGAAAAAATGTGTCTCTGGAATAGAACTATAGTATTAGGAACCCTCCTGGAAATTTATTATTATTTTTAATACTAACAAAATTGTTACAGTAGGAATCTTGGTGTGAAAGTTTTAATATATTTTTATTTCGAATTTTTCCTTCTGCTTAACAATAATATTACTAGTATCAAAAAATACTCTACATATTAATTTTTTACCTCTTCCAATTCTACATGTTTAATAAATTTCCATCACATTTTTTAAAGTGTAAAACCTCAGAGTCTAGTAACAGACTAAGCTTCTTCCCAGCAGATTAATATCTCAAGAGCGCGTTTTAATTAGTGGCGATGAAGTCGAAACTTAATTTATTGTCACTCGGACTAATGAAACACGCCTTGGAGCCCAGTCTTGCTCTTCGGCAGTCTTGGGACCCCACATAATTGACCAATTTGTGGAGGGTCTCTGTGTTATCTTCCACAGAACGCGAAGCGCACACGCTGTCAATAAAACAAATTAGTTTGAATTATAGACGTAGCTTCTATTTTTTAACTCTGGACTCCCCTGACTAATTTATGCGGCGTCGGAAGCTTCAGACTGTTGTCTGCTTTTATTCGATTATAATTACCGTTACCGTGTTCTCCGATTCTCGGGCCTCCTCCGATAATAATATCGGATTTCAAAAGCGGCGTTTATGCCCAGTGACCTGGAGCTGGAGCTGGAGCTGGAGCTGGAGCTGGAGCTTGTGCGGCGGCGGCATATCAGGCGCCAATAGTTCTAAGATCTTGTTTTGATTGCAGCTCGGTCTGGTCGACGGCGCGCATTTTTCTTGTATTTCCCTGTGCCTTTTCCCATTTTCCCCCATTGTCTGCTCAGTGGCTCGAAAAACCTTCAACTCGTGACAATGTGAGACAAAAGTCGGCGTGTGGCTTGGACAGGCGGATCGGCCTGGATCGGATTCGTTTTGGATTTCTGCATACTTTTGCCGCCGCCGCCCGACTTTCTTTTGTCCGCTCCCTGAGTGCAGCTGCATCCAGCAGATACTCAGATACCCGCAGTCGCAGTCAGATGCGATGCCCAGCAGATACTCGGTTACTCGTACTCCTTCCCACCTTGACGGCGGCAAATTAATGACATTTTGCACTTCATTATGCGACTCTGCGCGGTCGTTTGACACTTTGAAGTGAGGCACTCAGCCGAGGAGCAGTGGAAAATGTGGAAAATCTGCACGGTACATGCTAGCGTTTTGCGGTTTACCTGTGCCGCCAGGTGATGTGCAGTTAGCTTTTCCCCGCCGAGGGTTTGATGACACACTCTCGCTCACATTGTTGCCGCCTTGGCTGAAAGTTGGCTTGGCTAGAATCGAATGATGGCCAGCAGATGGCTCAGAGTCGGATATGGAATTGATTGAGTTACTCGAATATGTCAAAGTGATGGATTGGCGAATTATTTGAGCATTTCTTTCTGGGGAGAACTCAATCAAAGTCAGGCTTATTTTTAGGAAAACAAATAAGGCTTTTTTCGGCAGTGAAAAATAGCTGCAAGTATTTGAAAATATATTTTTAAAATTAGGCAAGTTGCTTCAAATTGGTAAATTAAAAAATGTTTTTAGACAATTTTTGTATTATTATTTTAGCTAAAGTCTTTGTCATTTTCTTTAATATTTTTTAATAAGAAAATAAAACAAATTTCTAAAAAGAAAAGAAATAAAAACGAGAAAGCAAGCTAACTTCGGTAAGCCGAAGTTTGTATACCCTTGCAGTCTGCAATTGGATCATTGAACATCGATTCATTTTGGTAATGTAAAAAAAAAATGTCAAATTATGTAAATTTTGTAAATTTTACATTTTACATGTAGAATTTTACATTTTCATATAAATCGACCGATCCCTTCTATGGCAGCTATATGATATAGTTGTCCGATCTTAATGAAATTAAAACCGTAATTCTAGAACTATAAAAAACGACTATATCTCAAGGTTTATAGCAATTCGTTGAAAAACAGAGAAGTTAAAATTTTTTTACATTAATTTCGCCATCATTCCTATGGCAGCTATAGGATATAGTGGTCCGATTTCGGCCGTCCCGACATATAAACTGCGTGCTAAAGAAATAAGACTATGCTGATATTTTAAGCCCGATAGCTCAAAAACTGAGAGACTAGTTCGCGTAATACCCTCTGCAAAGGTATAATTATATTTTACAAAGGGATTTTATAAATTAATTGTGATAAATCGCTTAGTGGAAGAAAATGTTATTAAAATTTAGTAAATCTTATGGAAATAAACTCCTAGAAAACTAATTGCGTAGTAAAAATATATTTACTTATATTTATAGAAGAACTTGTTAGTTAAATTCAGATCTAATTATTTAAAGACTCCCCCATTTTTATGTTGATAAATCCAGTTCCATTCCCCTGCCAGATATCATTCTATTTTAATTTAATTTTATTTGTTAAAGCGTAACCACTCCTAGTTCCTTAACTATGCTGGTGCATCAATTAGGGCCCATTGAGTGTCTAATTTTCAATAAAACTATTCAATTACGGATTGGAAGTGTTGTTCCCATGACCGAGGCCATTTACACTTGCAGAAACGTGAGAAAATCGATAGGAGGGGAGGATTTCTGCAGCAGGAGGTGGCAGAGAGGGTGGCCAGGTCCTGGTCCAGGAGTCTGACCGATAAATAACTTACCCACGCTCGCCGCCGCCGCCGCTCGGAATACGGGTTCCGGCAGGATTTCGTCGCAGCTCGAGGACGGGACTAAGGGATGATCCCCGAAGCAGGCAGTATTTGTTATTGGAATCACGTGACAAGTTGCTGGCAGGACGAGGGGGTTGCCACTGGGAACCCGAAACAGAAATCATCCCACGGGATTCAATTTATGCGTGTTTGAATGTTTTTGATTGCGCGTTGCTAATTCAAATAAAATTCGACTGCTCCTGCAGTTTTTATTCCCGTTTCCTTATTTTTTTTTTTGTGGTGAACAGGAGTCAAGTTGCGTGCTGGTGGCTCCGCAGGATCAGATGGTGCGGACTCGGATGGTGGTTGAGGCCGAGGTGGTTCGAGCTTCGAGTCGAGCTGGTTGGTGGCTGCAGTTTTAGCCTCATTTGCTTTTGTTTTCGTGTTTTCTGTGGCCTCTCCTCGCCTTTTGTAATCCAAAGCCTGGGGGTGCATCAATTTAACTGACAGCTTTCAGCTGTTTTTTCGGCACTTGGAATAAAAATATAAAATAAATAAGGTTGTGGAAATCTAAGAAATTCTCAATAAGTTTTGAGAGCAAAAGAAATATTTACTACTTAATGTTGTTTATTGTATTAATTTTTTTTAACAAAATCTACTTGTTTATAGTCACAAGTAATCTTCTATATATGTGAATAATTATTTTAAGATATAAAATTAAATCTTTTTAAAAGTAACCTCATGAAACCTTTTTAATATTGAAAAAATAATTTTGTTTTCTATTAAAAGTCTTCAATTTTAAACACATTTTCTAAATATTATTATATAATCATCCCATACATTACAATAATGTTAACAAACCTCTAACAATGTTATAAAAATGTTTGACTTTCTTGATCACAAAATTAAATTCGAAATAAATGTAAAAAGTAGATTTTTGCGAGTGTAATAAATAAAGCAAACATATTTCTCCGAGTGCAATAAGCCCTGCACATAATAAAGTCAATGGCATTTCTTGTTTTCATTGTACGCCCAAGGGATTCCTAATTAAACATATTTAGTAAGTGCAGTCAAGGCTCAGGGGAAGAGCTTTTTTTTCTGCCAAAAAATCGTGTTAATAAACAGCAGCAGCAAATGTCGCGCTAATTATTACAAATGATCTTCGATTTATATTTTATGCTAATTTTGGAACTGGCATATTCGAGCTGTCGGCATTGTATTTACATAAATTTGAGCTATGAAAATGTTTGGAATTATTGCCGCTATATGGCGTGGAATTTCCCTCGCTCTGAAGCACCTGAAGCCCAGAAGTCGGTCTATAAATACGGCTAGGGCCGTATAATTGATTTATGGCCAATGGATTGCCGCACGCCCAAAATCCGAGGGGTCGCAGCAGCTCCTAAATTTAGATGCGCAGCTAAAACAACTAATTTAGTAGGATTCGGCAGCGTGTTCTTCAGTTTTGTCACGTTCATGGGCAAATGTTTTGCATGATCGCGGGGCCACCTTCCCCCTGGGGAGAACGTGTCCGTTTGTTTGTTTTTCTCGGGGAGTGAGCCCCCTGTCGCAGCCACTGTCACAATTGACACTGACAATGCGGCAGGTACACGATCCCATCTCATTCCCAGCCATGGCATCGCATCGCATCCCGGGGATCCGTTCCGGAGACGTGCCGTTAAGTTGTCAGTTGGTGGGACTTCGATTTCCATGTCAGCCAGCTCCCAGCTCCCGGCTCCCAGCTCCCAGCTCCAGTTGCAGTTCCACGGCTCCATAGCTCTAGAGTTCTCCGGAGCAGGCGCAGCGAAAGATTAATTGAACGTGCGCCAGCGAGTTATTAATCTTGCCGAGCTTAGGCGACTTTGATGCACTTAGATTAATTATGGGAAAACATTTATAAATTTTAGGGGTCTAAAAAAATTATTTACAACTTATAGAAGACTTTAGTTAGATTAATAATGAAATAAACATTAAATTACAATTATATCTCAGTTAAATATTAAGTTAAGTTGCCAAAATTTCCATTGCCATTTTCCCATTTCCCATTTTTGAAACAGCAGAATTCTAAGAAATAAGTGGGGTTTCCATTACGAAAATAGTTAATATTTTTTAATAATTCAGGAGTCTAAAAATAATCTTATAACTTTAAAAGTAAAAGTATCTAAATTAAGCTTCAGAGCCTGTCTGTCTTTAAACAGGGATTCAATTAAATTACAGTATTATTAAAACCTTAAAAATTAATTTATCTAAATAAGACTTCATAAACTTAAAAATTCTAAAACCCATTCCATATCCCAAGTGAAACCTAATTTCTCTCCGTGTCCCATTGGCCATTGTTTCTAAAATATTGTGTGCACTTCTCTTGGCGGCGGTGTCAGCTAATGGGATCCGCCACTTGAGCCTTGATTATCCGTCCACATACTCCTGCATACTACCTATATATACATACATATATCTTTATGCAGCTGCCGATCTCTCCGCTTTCGTTCTCGGCCTTTTTTTCACGTCGGCTCCCCTAATTTGTTTACGACTCTGATAATGCAATTTTTTACTTGCTACGATCGGGGGCCAGCAATAACATAAATATATTCACTGATCTGCTGGGAGCAATTACCGGGTGAGGTGAGCCATATTTTGTCACTTTTTTCGCTGCGGCTGTGGCTTGGGTGAAAGTTGAGGCATTTTTATGGCAGAACATAATTTGGTTACTTGGAGAGAGAGCGAGGATCGCAGAATATTCGAATTCGGTATCTGTCTGATCTTAATTCGACCTGCTCCGGGTCCGAGATCGAACAATGCCCGGCCTTAGATGGATAGACTCGGGACTCCACCCTGAAATAAAATCAAAATAAAAGATTATATTGCGTAGCAACCAGAGCACATGCCAGAACTTGCCACAATAACTGCGCAGCTGCTCGGCGATTTGGGTTTCGTGATTTCACAAGGCAAAGCAATCCGGTCTCAACCCCCTCGAAGTTTCACCCAAAACGAGGAAGGAATTGTTCACCGATGCTTGAAATACCCTTACATTACAGTTCGATCAAGGAAAATAAGTGTATATAATTTTTGGCATTACTAGAAGCATGATGTCTCTAATAAAAATTGTATTAGGTAAGAAAAAAATATTATTTGTTGATATCTGAAGAAGGAACCTATTGGAAATTGATCTCTTACTTCTTTTAATATTTAATATAATTATTCAATGATCCCTGTGGATCGCTTTATTAAACCCTTGCAAGGGTATCTCCAAAGTAACGTCTTCGCCCGATCGAAAATGGCGCACTGAAAATGTAGCACCTTGAGCCGCAATCAGGCACCGAGAACGGGAAACTAAGGAGAAAACGATGGGTTCACCACCGAACTTGGAACCGGATTGTCACGGGGGAAGTTCTTGATTTCCAAGGAAGAGAACACCTGGATGCGAATCGGCGGGCTCTAAGGTGCACGGCCGGCGATAATCAGACGCAAGTTTTCACTATTTTGACGCACCGGTGTCTGCCACAAAAAACCCCAAGGGGTAAGGGCTACACAGAGAGAAATGTGGTTTTAAGATCGTTTAAGCATTTTATAAATATTTTTAATTACAGATTTTTAAATATATATTAAGAGGTATTAAGAAAGATCTTCACCTTCCTAAAATTTCAGCTTAAACTTTGAAAGAAAGGGATATTACTGTAACTTATTATATTTCTGATTATTTCTTGTTCAATAAATAATATTTAATATTTTTCTCTCTGTCATGGACAAATACAGGAAGTCATAATTAATTTATTAATTAAGATTGGTTAAAAGACCGTTTAAGCAATTTTAAAATATTTTTAATTAAAGATTTTCTAATATATAACAAGAGCTTTTAAGAAAGTTCTTTACTTCCCTAAAACTTTAACTTAACCTATGAATTCAAGGAATATTCCTCTCACTAATATTAATTCAGATTGTTTCTAGTATATATTTTTTATATTTTTTTATCTTTTCATATTCATATTTTTCTCTCTGTCTTGGAAGCATGAATGTGTCATGGACAAACACTGAAAATCATATCAGTTCGGCTTCCTTTGGCAAATGCTTATGCAAATAAACCAGAAACCGAGTGATCGGGGCCGAACACTTGCGTCATCCGCAGTTCGTAAACATTCAATTAGATCCGATCGGATCGTATCGGAGGGGATATAGTATAGTCTGAAGAAGGGTTGCCGGCAGAGGAAGTGCACACCTTGCTCCATTAGCATAGAATTAACCCCAGCGAAGAGCGAAGAGATTCCCACAGTGCCCGGGACTTGTTTATTAACATGTGACAATTATGCTAAATCGTTAACCCTAACCCTGGCTTCCTTGTTATGATTTTCACTTTCCCGATCCCGATCCCGAGCCGGATGCGCTTGTACCCATTTCCAAGGGGATGCAATCAAGGATCGGATCAAGGGCAGAGCACTCTAGATCCGCCTGGAATATGCTAATTTTATTTGCCACCGACCCTGTAAATTACACTTGGACATGCCGCAATGCGGATAACACCTGGGCAGCGGAAGGAAGAGTAAAAGGAAGAAGATATCACATTAATGCCCAGAGGTTTCCCACAGTACTTAGCGGTGTTAGGTGGGGACACTTTCAGGTACTTCAGAGATCCCCTAACTAGCCCGGCTTATTTATTCAAGTTAAATCGAACTTTAACACGAAATTCGCAGAGGTTAAATGTTACTAAAAGCGACTTTTGCCTCTCTAATCAGATGTTTTTATTAAATTAAAGTTCCGGTTTCTTTTCCCCAAAAAAATATTTAAAAATCACCATGTATGCCGCCACGTTCTTGATAGGCAATGCTGCGACGAAATCATCGGTGGTGTCGGAAAGGTCCACGACCTCGGAGCTGTTGGAGGGACAGACGCCGCGTCACTCGCTGCTTTCGGGGCGGTACAAGCAGAGCTTCGCCTACCTGACCCTGAGGACGCGGATGCCGGGTATTATGCAGCAGATCTGCCTGCGGCTCTTCTCCGACACCTCGAATCTGGTGGAGAAGCACGGCGAGGAGGTGCAGAAGGACATCCGGCAGATAGTGGACGCCGTGGAGTTGCTGAAGATGGAGCTGAGCCGCGATCGCAACTTTACCTTGTTCCACGGCCACCAGCCGGACAAGGCCGAGTGGAACGCCTTCCTCATGGAGCTGCCGAATCCGAAAAAGTCCTACTTCCGCGCCTGCTGGCTGCATGCCGAGTGCTACCTGTACCGGCGCATCTACTCCTTCTTCGAGAACAGCCACTTCCTCACCGGCTACGACTGCTTCGATCACCTGAAGCAGGAGGATCTGATCATCAGCGAGTTTGCCATGAAGACCCTGGCGCGGGCCGCCCAGGGATTGGAGGGGACCTTTGACAATTTCAGGAAGCTGCTGGTGATTAATTTGTGGAGCAACCACTTCGAGATCCAGCTAAGCGGCTACAGGTTCAAGGAGGGCGAGAGCCCGGAGGATATTGATGTTCTGCTCCATGTGGCCAACATTGATCGCCACCTGCTGGTGGATCACTCTGTCAATATATGGAACTGGTAAGTATTACTCTGATGCTTGAGATCCCTATAACTGATAGAAAAAATAATATTAAATAAGACTTTTGAGATTTTATGCATTCTTAAATTAAATCTCAATATAAGACATAAAATTCTAAAATAAGACTTATCAGGTTTAATTCATGAACTAAAAACTTAATTAATACCGAAAATACTTAAAATTGAATTTTTCAATCTTACTATTTTTTACTACCTTCACATGTATGATTCCCAACTGTTTCTAGAGACTATATATATTTCCATTTCCCTATTTCCCAAAATAACAATTAATGGCAATTTCTTTTGTAAAGCCGGAAAAGTAGAGAACATTTCCCAGGCCTATTCCGTTTCCCTGATTTTTTCACTCCATTGCGTCTCAATAAAAGTCCTGTCCGTGGGAGTTCTTGATCCTCCATCCCGCTGAGTTTTCCCAGGAATAATATCGATAAGAATCTTTAATCTTTTCCAATCTATCCAGCCTCCTGAAGAAGAAGAACCGGCCGTCGGACAGGAAGGTGATCGTGGACTACATTTGCGACAACGCGGGCTTTGAGCTCTTCACCGACTTGCTGCTCCTCGCATACATGGTGGACAACAACCTGGCCCACCAGGTGCGTCTCCACGTAAAAGCCATACCCTGGTACATCTCCGACACCACTGCCCCGGATGTCGAGTGGACAGTCAACTATCTGATCCACCACAAGGACGAGTTCCTCTCGGCAGTGGGCCGCAAGTTCGAGCAACTATTTACCAAACGCAAGATCGTAATAGCGTCCTTATCCTATTTCTGGACGGGACCTCAGCCCTACTTTGTAATGGTGGACGTGGATCTGGAGCTGTATCGCCAGCTCACCACCAGCCGGCTGGCCATCTTCAAGGGGGATCTCAACTACAGAAAGCTGATGGGCGACTTCATTTGGGACTCGGCCGAGGAGTTCATCACCTGCCTAAGGGGCTTTAGGCCCACCAATATCTGCGCCATCCGGACGGTCAAGTGCGAGGTCATCTGCGGCCTGCCCGAGGGCAAGGCCGATTCCCTGCTCCGTCGCGATCCCATGTGGATGATCAGTGGCTGCTATGGGCTCATCCAGTACACCGACTCCCTGAAGTGCTCCTGCGGACTGGCGACGTCGAAGGGCAGGAGTGCCCTGTTCCAAGAGATGGCCTTCGAGGAAGGTGCGTCGTAGTCTTCCTAGGTGCAGCTGGCCGGGTCCGAGATCGGAAGCCGGGTGTCTCAATCTGCGGGGCCGCCGGCGTAGAAAACTCTTCGCCCGACAAATGGATGCGAATTTGTCAGCCGAGAGTCGAACGCGGGCTCGTTACGCCTCCGACTGCAAGTGCTTCCCAATCCCCCCAAGGATCTGAATCCAACTCTTGACAAATGCTGTTGGTTTTATGGATGCAGCCAATCTGGAAATGGAAAGTTGCCCGGGCGGAAAAGCCGAGGCCAAAGGCAAGAATCCATGGTGAAAATTAAATATGTGCTGATTAAATTGATTGTGCTCCCCGATCTAATTTGTCATCGTGCCTTTCCTTTTTTATGTACAAACTATACCAACTTTTTTTATGTTCAAAATGTAAGTCAATTGTTAGGAGCGTAAATAAATGTAGAAACTATTTTCCCAGCCAGCGGCTCTTTTGTTAGCCAACTTTTAAATCGCAGAAATTTAGAGAATTTCCCAGGCTCAATTTCCTTAATTTTAGCAGTCCATTGCCTTCAATAAAAATCCTATCAGTGGGAGCTCTTGATTGTTGCCACCATGCGGAGATTTCCCAGGAAAATGTATCAACTAAGGGAATGCTCCTTTACATCCTTTACAACCTTTAATTCTTGCTCGTTCAAATTAAATCATTTTACTTGATTGCCCGCCAACCAAAGAGCTTCCAAGTGAGCAAATCCCAGAAGGCAGCGATCCAGAAATATTACAAAATCAAATGAACATTCTCCCAGCCATTACTAAGAAAGGCAAATTGGCTTCTGAAAAGAGCAACATGAGGCCATCGCATTCCGGTGCATTATTCTTGCCTCGATCAGGTACAGTTCCCCGAAAAATCGCGCGGCAATTAATCAGCATAGCGATGTTTTTGAGAAGCCGAGTGATTTATTTTCCCACCGAAAATAAATAAAAGCCACCACCCTGCCGCCGGACGGGATTTACTGCGCAGCTGCAGGATAATATTCGTGCTCGTCCAGGGGAGGCAGCAACAGGGTGGTTCTGGGTAGGGATAAGGATTGTGTCCTTGAAGGCAACCGGTACTTGGTGTATGCTGTTTGGTGCTTGGTGTTTGGTGCTTCGTGCTTGGTGCTCCGTAAAATGGTACCCGACACCAGGTTGGCGGCGACGCCTCTTCAGAGCCGGTGCTTTTGTCTCACTTGGCTTTCCGGGGGTTGCAAAACTTTTTCCCACCATTTTGGCCCCTGATTTCCACCCCTCGCGATCGGGGTGTGTGTTTTGGGATGATGATGATAGTGCGCAGGTATGCGTAGGAAGACCAGCTGCCGGCATGTGGAAGCATCTAGAGAAGCTTTGGTCTCTTCCCGATTGAGCATTGAAATTTCGAAACTCTAACAATTTGATGGTTTATTTTACTTCTAGTACAGTTGGCACAATTTGTGTCGTTCTTGCTATTAAAATCTCATGGAAATATTAATAACAAGAGTTATTTATTTGTCTCTATAAGAATTTTTTATTTAATCTATAAGAATTTTAATACTTAGCAAGTTTAATCTATTAAATTCTGCCCTAACTCAAAGAGTATTAATATAATTTCAGAAACCTAATGGGAAGAGTAAGCCTTTTTTTTCATTTCTTTGAATTGTATACATTTTAATCAAGACATTGTCATATTTTTTTATTTTTTGTTGTTATTTATAGATCAGTTTTACTTATAAATCATTAAAAAGCTTTAAATACTTATTTATATTCTTTATTTCCTACACAGAGGGAATTTTTAGGGAAAAACTGCCCAAAATGAGAAAATATGTACTCAAATAATGACCAAGTTCATTTATTCTTGCTTTGAGGTGATTTTTACTCAGTTTGAGTACAATTTTTAAGAACATAAATACTCATATTAAGAATTTGATTATTTTTGAGTAATTTTTATGTTCAACGAAAGTACAAAATGAACATAATTTAAAAACGAATAATTCTCAATTTATTGAAACTGAGTACTAGAAAAACATCATTTAGGAAGAAATCATTCTCAATTTATCGAAACTGGGTTGAAAAAATTCTTAAAATTGAGAGAGGGAGGCTGTAAATGGCCAGATTCTGGCACTGCTGGCTGTAAATAGAAAGTTTTTAGAGAGGATCAGGCACTGATATAGCTTTACAGAATATTTATACTATACTGCAAATATTTACTTCTCTTAAGTTTACTTAATTAATTTTAGCCACAAGTTCCGGTGTGTAATTGCAACATGTCGCATTTCCTGGTCGCACCTTTACCTTATCAATCCTTACCCCCCCGGACAAGTGCAAATATTCATAAATAGTGCCAACTATTTACCCAAAAGTGCTGCAATTCACTCTAACCCATCCATCGAGTGAGTCACGGAGCTATTAAGTAATTCGAACTACGGAGCTAATTGTTTGCCAGAGTGGAAGTGCTCGATTTACGGCCAACTCAGTGGAGTGCATTTTCCAGCCTGGTTTATGGGGCGGGCGATAAGCAGGAAGTCGGGGAACTCCGCGGCGACAGTGCCACCCGTTCAGCCATTAGCGGGAGCCACCTGAATTATGGGCGAATTAAATTGAACTCAATTCGAGTGCAATTATCTCGGGGATCGGGCACCGAATGGGGACCCCGAGAGAGGCAGTTGACATAAACCTCTCCTGGGGATCGCCGAGGCCCGAAAGCCGCCAAAGGCGCAGACAAGTGGCCGTTTGTAGCCGGGGAAAAGGTCAACATTTCGTAATCAGCTTAGTGGCTTTTGTATGCACGTAACCATAACCATGCCCCATGTCATCCTATATTTCACAGGCACCGCCGCACTGTCAACCCGCCAGCGCTGCGAGATTGTGAGACACACACAACGAGAGCTGGGCCCAGCATTCGCCAACTGACCAAGTGGTCTTTCGTTCACCCAAAAAAACGGGGAAAAAAATAGAAGAAAAAATGCAAAAACAGCGACTATCACCCGCTAACATTCAAATTCAAATTTGCTCAGGCCCACCGACAAAAATTAGCCGAAGACTTGGGCGCTAATCTGGTTTTAAACAGAGCCTCAGTCGCTGTCCTGTCTGCTGCCGCGATGCGGGTGTGCCACGCCACGCCACGCAGAGTTTCAAGCCTTTCGCGGCCACTCTGGACAGTGTTGCCACCAACGAGAGATATAGCTAAAAAAAATGGATGAATAAAAGTACAAATCTTAGCCTAATCTAGCCATATATTATTATTTTCATAACTCAGTCTTAATTTCTGCTGCATCACCTTATTAATATATAAATTTAACAAAAAATAAATTCTTGTACCTTTAATTTATCTATAAGACAAAATTAATATAAATTAAGCTTGTATAATTTTATTTATGATTGTATGTTTCCGTTTAATACTTAAATATTTAAAAATAGTCTATATTTCCTATTTTTCGACTTTCCTTCGTCTTAAGCCCAGAAAAGTATCTTATATATAAATTCTTTGAAAATAAATTGTAGAAATTTTACCTTTCTAGGTATTTTTCTTTCCCAAAATAAAAGCACACTTCCCGCCATATACTCTGCTATTTATTTAGTAATTTTTAAATTTAATTAACATTAAAACCTTTCCCTAATCCTGGCTTACTGTACCGCTAAAATGCACTCCTTAAATTGTCTAGAAAATAGCCGAGATGGCAATGCCGGCACGCTTGTGTGTTGGCCAGTTACTTGCCTTTTTGGCTCGCCTCATGTCCAGCAACCAGTTTATGGGCGAGGTGAGGTGTGCGAGTGTGCCTGTGAGTGTGTGTGGGGCACCCGCACCTGGCCAACTGCCCAACTTGCGACTTGCGGCGAGTGCAACTGCAACAGCAACTGGCCAGCTGCCGGACAAGAGGCTTCCCTGCCCTACCCACCCTATCCTGTCCTAGCCTATCCTATCCTATCCACTACTGGCCTTCCCCATCTTCTCCTGCCCTCTAGACGATCCTGCCCAGGGCTGTTAACCAAGGCGAGGACTCATTTGTTGGGCCTTAAATGTTTTACAACGAGTTGGGTGTTAAAAGAAGTTACATTTAAAAGGTCATTGGCCGGCTAAAATATATATTTTTAGTTTAGGAAAAGGTAGCCTGAATTGCATATTAATTAATTAGAAAAATGTTTATAAGTTATATCAAAGATGAGGAATATTGGGCCAAAATAAATAATCTCTTCTAGACTCCTCTGTTTCTAAAATTTTATGAAAATGGTAAGGGGTTTTCCTGTATTACCAATTGAAAATAAATAAGCAATAAGCAAGCAGCCTGCACCCCGCAAAATCCATTTGATTTCGAGATCTTCCCCCTTTCGTCATCCATTTAAATTCAAATGAACTTAAAACATAAACTAGAATTCATTTATAATTATAATTCATTTATGAACTCGCATTGGCCAATTCTTTTATATCTCCGACTGATTGGCCAAGTGCAATGTGTGCAATATTCCCATGAGATTCCACCGGAGAGACATTTAAGTATTAATGGTTATTGGTCTGGAGACGTGGAGATATGAAAATATGGGTTTATGGTTGGAATTAACAAGCTCATAATAAAGTTAAGAGGGCCCAAAAACGCGATATAAAATGCGGAAAACTCCGGTTTATATGCAATTAGGAAACTGAAACCGTGTCCTGAGCGACACTTTAACTCAAGATTGATGGTCGAGACGATCGGCCGGGGAAACGCCTTTCCATTTTTCCATTTACCATTTTTTATGGCCAAAAACAGGTTGCCGAATCGGCCGAATAAATACCCACGGACAAATATAAATAAAAGTCCGAATAAAAATCCACGAAGTGCGGTGTAATTCGTCTACTCAACGCCAGAGTGTGATTTGCTGATTAGCAACACTCTTTTCGTCATATTCTGAAACCCAATTACAACGCCACTGACAAGACAAACGGCCAAACAGTTGCGACTCTTGGCCAATTCGCGAATTCGGAGTCTGGCCACGTGAACGAACACCCTTATGCAAAAACAAATCAAAACAGCATAAAAAGTCGTAAATCTGTGCCAGAGAAAAATAAAGAAAAACATCATCCAGCCAGCCAGCCAGCCAGCAAACGAGCGAACGAATGGTCTTAGAGCATGTGCCAAAGTCGGGAAAAAACCAGCGAAAACCCTGGCTAAAACCCCTGGCCAAGACACTTGGCCACTCGAGACGGCGGCTGCGGCTGCGGCTGTGATAAAATATGAGACAGTGGGGCAGACAGTCGACGGCTTTGCTTTTTCGGCGCAGCCAACCGAAGGGGCCGGCAATGATTCAGTACAAAGGCAGGCGAAGGAAAGAAGTCCGCCGAGACACTCGTCGGCGAGTCGTAAGTTTATATATAACGCGCTGGACAGACGTCCCAGCCCAGACGCCACCTAGCGTCCGAGCGGGGCAACCAACCTGTCAGCCCAAAATATAGAAAAATCCGATTAGAGATGGGGATCTATTCCATTAACTATGGGTAAAGTTTATTACTGGCTTAATTCTGCTAATAGATATTTATTTAAAGAATTTTTTTGTATGCCAGCTAATGGGAAATCCTAGTAACAAGTAATATAAAAGGCCATAGACAGTTCAAAATTTTTGAAATATTTATATTTCGTTTTTAACGTAATACAAACCAAAAAGAACAATTTTTAAGCGCTTTATTAAGAAGAAATCATATTTAAAGTAAAAGGAATCATTAAGCATTAAAAGAACTATTAACTATGGGTAAAGTCTTATAATAGCTAAGCTCTGCTAATATATATTTATTGAATGAATTTATATTTATGCCAGCCAAAATCAATCCAACTCAAGTATATATTATTTAATTTTACATAATATATTTCACAATATCGATACATATTTATTCAGTAATTTCCAAATGCACATCCCATAAATTAATAACATCCTTCAGGTTTTAAAGTGAAAGTCACTTATTTTTTGGAAATATAAGTATTACCTTAATTATTACTACTTAATTCATAGTTATTGAAAATTTGTCGATAAAAAAATTTTATGTGAACTAATACTTAGCTACTTAGTAGCATTATTTTTTAGTTCGTAGCCTATAAATTTTGGAAATATTTATATTTAGTTGGTTCCACTACACAAGCCAAAAATAAGTATTTTCCAGTTCTTTAATATGAAAAAATCATATTTAAATGAATATTAATGAAGTATTTTTCTAGTTCTTTAATACGAAAAAATCCTATTTAAAGTTATTAAAGGAACCATGCTTGAAAATATTTAAATATATATTTTTATCATTTTTTGCCAAGAAAACTCCTTTTAAAATATTTTACGGCCACTAATATCATAATATACTAAGAGGATCTTAATGTGAATCCTTCAAAAGAAACTTCAGGGAATTGTATTCATATTAAATTGTGCACCAATAAAAATATAAAATATTTTAAAATCCAACCTTTAGCCAACTCATTGTAGTCCCATTATCCCAAGTCCCAAGACCCCGTGTCACGCTTCCACCTCCAACACATACTGTCGCTCTTTCTCCATATGCAGAGTGGGTTCCTTTTTGCAAATGTCATGCATTTGTTGCTATTTCCAATATTTATTTATTTGCCAGGCAGTGCGCCGATGCATTAGAGGCAATAAAATAAATAAAAACTGAAATTGACTACGTCAGAAAATTTTGGCATTCATAATGCATGAGTTTTGATTTCTTGGCGACGTCGCCGCCGGCCAAATAAATACAAATATATATAAAAAAGGTCCAGCGCGAAAATCACTTAACTTTTGCATTGAATGCTGGATATCGGGATTTATGTTAACTACTCGACTTGTTATAATTGGTATATTAAATGATTTAACAGTCGGCCAGAGCTCACAGCCCAAACAGAAATCAATTCGCGGGTGTAGCCAGGGACTGGGAATGGAACTGTGACTCCGAATCCGAATCCCAATTCGACGGCGATCGTGGTCTCTGCACATTCGCCGGGAAACTGGCTTAATATTATTTATGAGCCGAGTGCTCGCCATATCACGTAATAATCACGCACATAAATGGCCAGTTAAATGCCGGCCAGACCTCTCTGGGGCCAGTTGCATTTCATATTTCATCTCGCCTGATATTTGCCAAACATGTGCGAGAGTGGCGCAAATAAAAAATTAAGTAATAGATTTTGTCGCAGCGATAACGCAAAAGTGCTAAAATATTTCAAAATGCGTCAAACTTAATTTATAGATAATTTTTTGGTGTACAGCGACGAATTGAATGCAGATTGGACCACCGTCCGAGGCAGTTTCTGTGGGAGTAGAGAGTCAATGGGATCATTGGTCTGATCAGCAGTTTGAGTTTCCAATTGTCCCGGGAAAGAGGTAATAAAAATACTATTAATTTTGTTGATGGGATAAATAAAGCACTTTAATATTTACTTTAATTTATAACTTCTCTTTACTCTTCCCAAAGAATTCTTTGAATCTCTACCTTGTTTGTGCTCTTAGCTTCAACTCGATTGACCTCATTGACCCTGTCCCGAGTTCACGGCGAGTCCCAGCTCCGGGGCAGTTTAACTGTCGAACGACAAACGATCAGAGCTTGGAAATTTCGGGAAAAACACCACTAGGATAATCCACCATAATGTTTGTACATTATTTGATCGAATTTGCACCATCGTGAGCCCTGGCCACAATTTTCCCCCAGCACGTTTTCTTTCTCCAGCGAAATTGCCATACAAATTAAGTGATTTGCTATTGACATTTCCGCCGGGCCACAGACCTGGCTCTGAGTCCTATTGGCCAGGGCCGAGAGCCGCGAGCCTTGAACGAAGCACGCGCGTGAATAATGAAGTGCCAAGATCGCTTACACTCGCAGATCCCCAGCGAGCACTGAGCGCGGTCATTTTCACACAATTCACATTGACCCCGCGCACACTAACCTGACCCTGGATCTGAGCCTGGGTTTCTATGGCCCCAGCTCCAGCTCCAGCTCAAGCTCAAGCTCAGGTTCACTTGAGAGAAGAGCGAGAGCCTCGGCCGGCATCGACAATCGATTTTAATTTGTTTAACTTGTGCATCAATTTCTGTGCTTGTTTGTGCAGCATCTTCCCCGGATCGCCGATGCCATTGTGCATAAATTACTGACACTTGTCTCCATTAAAAATGAAGGTGATTCAACTGTCAGCCCTGACTCTGAAATCCGCATCTGAGACTCCCTGGCAGTCGGCAGTCACGGCATATTTTTCCCTCGGACATGCCTTGGATGTGGACCGTGGACCTGGCCATTGGATATTTCTTGCTATGACGTCCCATGGACATCAATCGCTGGCAATTTTCGTGTAATTGTTTGATGCTGTGCCATCCAACAATTGACAAGCGATCTCTGTTCAGCTGAGTTTTATTTCAATGGGATGAGGTAGGACCATTAAGAAGAAATTGGGTTATATATGGGTAATATATATAAAATTTAAAAGTTTAATGCTTTGAAAACTAACTTGATTAGGGAGATAGGGATATTCTTCTGTAGGATATAGAGTTTTTCCCATACTCAGTCGCCAAAAAGAAGGCAATGCTTTTTTCGGAGGCATCATACTCTTAAAAACTCTCGGCTTATGATATAATATTTCCAAAAATATACCTAAAGTATGGGAAAATATGTCATCACATCCTTGTAAAATTCAAGACTTGGCCTCTAGACCTTCTGAGGCACAACTTGACCTAAGTTAGAGTGCTTGTGGTGATGTCAGGTCATCTAATGAGGTCCACAATGGCAAACCACAGGCAGAAAACGGAGAATAATGAGCTTTAGAGTAAGGACAATGGTGGGACAGAAGGCGCAGCCTCATCGATGGCCTCTGGGTAAAAGCTCTGCAATCCACCCCCAGCCGGCCACATGTCAACCCTCTCTTCCCAGCCAGCTGACACACCCACATCCCTGTGCCAGGCCCAAGTCCAAGTCCACATCCAATGAAGACGCGTGTCGCTGGTCAGCCCACAATGGAGTTGGAAACTTAGACGGAGCGATGGAGTTGGCGATAGCGCACAACGCGTGTCACACAACAACAAGTCAAACCGGAAAGCAGACGATCCCCGGAGCAGGCAGGCAGGACCTGCATATAGCCGGCGACGGAAGGTGGACCTGCAGAAGGTCGGAACGGAACGTGCAAAGTGTGGGTCACGTGTCGCATATTAAGCACTGAACGCTGCTCAAAACGTATGTCAAATGTCCCGGCCATGGCCAGCGAGGGGTTAAGCCTGCGACAGGGGGTTAAGCCGTCGCGAGGCGAGGGTGTTCAGGCAGCCGTGACGCCCACTTGCAACCCTCCTACCAGAGCCCAAAAAAAACTCACCCTCCACCTCGTTGACTTTCAACTGTGTGGCCAGCGAGCAATTACGCGAAACAGTGTAGATGCACTGGGGAAAAATACTTATCAAAATACTCACTTATTTGGTAACAAATTTGGAATTAATATTTATTTTTAGATAATATTTCAGTGAAAAAAGAAAGCACTTAATACTTTTAAACTTTTTTGTAGCCTTATGTTATGCATTATATTGCTCGAAATCGCTTCAACAAGTATCTCAACTTATTTTTCCGTAAATTAAAAATTTTTTAAATAGTTTTCCAACTTCAGATTGACATCAAGTAAATAACATCATCAGCGTCTTATTCATTTTAACATTTTAATCCTTTTTGTAGGCGAATGTCCTATTGTATATTCCCTAAAACAACTTCAAAAAGTGTATCAACTTATTCTTCCTCAAATAAAATATTTTTAAATATTTTTTTCGTCTGCAGAATGACGTCAAGTAAATAATATCATCAGCGTTTGTCGCTCATTAATGGATCGAACAGAACGTTACGACGTAGGGAGCAGGCAAATCCACCCCTGAGTCCGTCCCTTGCAACTTGCCATTTAATTTGGCTTAATTTAATTTTTGCTGGTAGCCACCAGAAACTGCAGAAGCCATCGAAACAGCGGCAGAAACTTTGCCAAAACTCACAGCGATTGTGATTTGACAATTGTGGGAATCTTTGTTGCGACAATATGGCAACTGTCGTCCCACCCCGGGACGGGATTGCATCCCATTTCGATGTTGTTTCACCGACTTCGATCTGGGAACATGTGCAATGATGCATGGACCTTTGATGTGGGAACACCACTATGATGATGGGTTGCAATAATTGATAACTGTTTAGTCACTGTTTGATTTCTGATCCGAAATCGAGGGGCGGAAAAAGGTCGACTGGCGTTAACTGTTAATTGTTTTGGGTCAACTAAGAGCAGACACATATTTACCCAGGATGGGATAGGAGGTCGTCGTTCCATTAGATTCAAGTGTCCGTTTTCAATGGGAAAATCGGTGAGGATCTAGCGTGGGAATTGGGAAATTTATTGGTAAACTGATCTAGTGGAACCTTTAATGACTTACTTGTGCGTTTAAAGGTGTGACTGTTTACATGGGAAATTACAATAAAAAATATTTAAATTCGAAATTAGGAATTTCCCTTCATGAGTATTTGGTTCAGTAATTTGTTGAGTGATTTTCTTAAATTTAATATGGCAAAGTCAAGCCAATTGGAACCCTGGGAACCTATTAGAATTGCCAGTTTCCTTTACTTATTAATTATAATAGGAATATCCTATGGAAAACTATCTTAACTTAAAATATTCATCGAATTTTGCAGAGAGTTGATCTATCAAGGAGATCAATTTACCGGCCAAACTTGACCATTTCTGTTTTTTTTTGGTTTTTTAGTTTTTTTTTTAGCCCAGCCTGGATCCATAAAATTAGCACCAAATATCGCCCGCTGCTCGGGCTCATTAAAGGCCGAATCTATGCATGCAATTTGCGGCTAATGTCTTAAACCTTAAACCTCAAACATGGAAGGCCAGGGCCAAGCAGTCAGTCCGTCAGCCTAAATGGCCCATCCGAGAGCCAAGACCATTACAGGCCATTACGGAAAGGAGTTCGAACGAGGAACGAGCGACGAAGAAATGTAAAAAGCAAGTCCAAACTAATTTCAAGCACCCTCAGGTGATGAAGACAATTAAATATTCGTGATTTAACGATCACTTTGCAATGCTCCAAACTGTCAGGCCAACAGCGACTATGGCTCAGACTTGGGCCGAGACTTAGACTCAGACTCCGAGTCAGACTCAGACGTTCCCAATCCCAATCCGCCCCGCCAAATGTAAATGACTTCGAGACGGACGATGGAGCCCTAGCGAAAATTTCTAGCGGCCAAGATAAAGATCGCACAGTGGACCTGGCCAAGAAAAAAACAAAAAAAAAACAAAAAAAACTATAGAACTAAAGCAGCCTCTTTTCTCCCTCGCTTTGTTTTTGTTTCCGTGCTCATCACGAATTTTCCACCGGGGCCAGAAAGGAGGAAACCGAAACAGGTTATGGCCAAGTTTTCTGTTTTTCCATCTTATTTCGGAAAATTTCTGCTGGATTTTGTTGTTGCCAATTTGCCTATCAACAAGCGATCGATTAAGTACGCCTACCCAGCCGACATTCGGGATTCGGGATTTGGGATTCGGGAAGCCTTGCGTTTGCTATATTGGTCACAAAGTCAAAATGTTAATAAATGCAGTTGGCCAGAGTCTGAGATTCGGCTAACTGTAAGCCTCTGATTCTGAGACGGGAACTGGGAGTTGGGAGACGAGGAGACGTGGAGACCCACCCACAAGTGGTTCCCGAAGACTGGTCAAGTTCAAGCCAACTGCCGCTGCGGCAGCAGATTCCAATCAGGTGTAATAATTCTTATTGGCAACGCTTCGTCTGGAAGACTTTCTTTTAATATGCCCCGACGACTGAAGACTTTAATGCCAGCTGGCTGGCGATGGTCACGTGATTGGCAAGGGGCGAGGAAATGAGTTCCTTGAGTTTTTTTGTAAAAAAAGTAACTGAAAACTATATGATTATTTATGTTTAGTCGTTCCCAGGTGTCCTAGTAGTCTGAAAGTAAGCAATTTTCAAATATTACATGTTTTATTCAAGGGTTTTTAAATGGAATACATTTTTATTTAGTTTATTGTATAAGTAAATAAGGAAAAGCACTTAATTAAATCGACATAAAATCTGGACAAATTATCTCTAATTAATTTAATTAGAAAGCTTCTAAGTAATCATAAAAAATATAAAATAAAAAAAATTTAATTCCAAAAACGAGCTAAAGGCCCTAGCAGCTATAGCTTAAGCCCACTAGTTTTAACTATAGGCTGGCATTATATAAATAAATAATTCCAAAAAAGTGATGCTCCTTTTCTATTTATTTTTAAGGCTTTTATCATTTAAAAAAACAAACTTTAATATCAATGATCAGTAAAGTAACCGATAATTCTAGTGTACACTCACTTATTAGACTTTTATCATTTTAAAACATTTATACATATACATAAGTCAGTTAGGACTTGCCAAATTCAGAGTACTGTCACGTTCGCCAACTATTGGTATTCAATATATTAACCTTTGATTTCTGTGAAAATTTAATTGATTATTGTTTATATTCTTAAATATAATACATTAATATGAGAGTAAAAAAGTTAAAGACCCCTGTCGCATAGTTTTGTTAATGGACTCATTAACATCTTTCTTCTTTTCTAATGCCAAATTTTCAAGCTTAAACCCTGTGCAAAAAAAAAAACTTTTTTCTTCAAACTTAAATTACACTGCACCTCTCTGGTAATACTACACCCAAGTATGGCTATTATTTTTAGCTTAAGTGAGGATTTTATTTAAGGAGACTCATTACTATTGACCCAAGCGGACTTTAATTACCAAGAACTCAAAGCACGACGGTCACGAGACCATCTCTGGGCCAAGGCACTGGCATCGCTACGTTTACTGTTAGACGCAGAAGAGTTCGAATTGGAGTTCTCTCTTTCTCGCTGCGCACTTCACGATTTTTGATTGATCGTGCATACTAAACTATAAATCCATCGTGATACATTGGGGCGATCAGGCGAGCCGAGCCGAGCTGAGCCTCGGCGCGGAGTGGGAACGGTGGAGTTGGGAAGTGGTCCATGCAGAGCTAGTTCCTACAGGAGCCCTAAGGGGAACCCATTTTCGTATTAGCAGAGCACACACATCCGGGGGCCCTGCTAATTTTTGGCATCAATCAGAGACGGCTAATGCAGGCAGTTAATCGTTTCTCACTCGGCTGCACTTTGCCTAATTTTGGGCGCGTTTTTATCGCACACAGCTGCCGGAGACGAGCCGAGCGATTGGAGAAAGAGTTTTATGAGGCATAAATATCTTTGGGATACAACTAATTAGTGGGTGTTTGTCGCAGGCAAGGTGTCGCCAACCCAGCCCATCGCTTCTTTTCTTCTCTGCTCATCCGATCTCATCTCTTCTCAAATCGTCTCAACTCATCTCATCTCTCAAGCGGTGCGTAGAAGGTGGAGCAATAATGTTAAATCAATTCCCCCAGCGATGTCGCACTTAACTCGCCCGGAGATACTTCCCCCTTTTGTTATACCCTGTAATTGGATTATCTGGAGGGTGTTTATGGTAGGTAATATCATGAATAATAATATTTTCTTACTAATCGTTGGATATAAATACCTTAAATTATATTATGTGTAGAATTAAAGCAACATTTGTGACAGAAAGAGATAGTTCGATACAAAAGTACGACCAAAAAAATCGTCATAGAAACTAAACTGTTTTACATGAATTCTATACTTTTAAGTATTAAAATTTACTTAATAGGATGCTTTATAAATTGATACTACGAAAGTATAAAAATTATACTAATATGCACCAAGACTTGACAAAAATCACTAACGCGACAAACAATAAAGCACTAAATTCCAGCTAACGCTGTATTTTATCGAAATTTCGATGTAGGTTCGTGACAAATAATACTAGAAAATACGCAATTGAAACTATAGAGTATAAAATATAAAGAAATGAGTGTACATTTAATATTATTAAGTATTAAATAAATACTAAACTCGTTTTACAGCTTGAGTTTATTTTTTAGGACAACGCATTTAATTTTAAGCTCTTGATTTTTTGGGTTGTTTCTATATCTTGCAGATTTTAGAGACGGTTACTACACTAGGTATCCCATAGTCTTATCCCTAAACCATAAAGAACTCCCTCGTATTTCTATCTCAGCTCTTGGGTATTTTCGGCGCTGCTGCTGGAAAAATTATTGAAATTTTTATATCGCCAGTCGGCTTTGCGTGGTCTATTTCGATGTCTGGCCTGGCATTAAATGCGATTAAATTGATTCCCCAGCAAATGCCATCAAATCGCCGCGTTTGACTTTGATTTTATATCTCTGGGAGCTTTGTCACCTTTCCCCTCTCTGTTCGAGACTCCTCTTCTTGACGGATTGTCCCGTGCAACTTTTACTGCACTTTGAGAGTGAATCTGCGGCCGTCGTAAAAGTTGTTTTTATTCTTTTTAGTATCCCTGCACCGACTCCCCCGAATGAGAGGGCCCGTTTTATGGGTGGCAACTAAGCCAATTTCAGCGATTATTGCCCATCATCGGTGTGTTTGCAGCTAACAAAACATAAGACATCGCCCGATACAGAGGGATAACACTTGGCCCGGCTAAGCCCCGATGAAAACATGACGTTTATGTCCTCGGAGAATGGGGTGTAAGTCCATTCTTGGAAATGATTTCCTAAATACAAGTATTCCAAAGCCGATCTGATGTGAGCTTTATGCTCTGATCGCATTTTTATAGAAGGCATCTTAAGGGTTTTAGGGAATTACAAAGAAGCCTTTGACAAAACGATATAAAAGTTAAATCTGCTTTGTTTTGAAATGAATTTATTTTTAAATATGGATTAGCTGGAGAATACTAGTTAATTCTTTATGAAATAAAGTAAAATTATACAAAGAAATTATTAAAGATTAATAAATTAAATGTTCCAATATTAGAAGAATTGTTTATATAATTTTATTCAATGCTCATATATCTTAATTTCCTTATTATCTTGCTAAACTCTCTTAGTCTTATTTAATAATGTAATTTGAGTTAGTTAACTTATTTTCAGTTAGTATACGAATGATATTTTCATGCCATGTATGATTCTCCACCTTTCTAAGTGCCACCTTCTGGTTAAAACTTCCCCCTTTGAAAAATTAAAATGTTTTTTTCATATTTTAATCACCTACCCGTTGGCTTTGGTTTTCCCCTGATTTTTCTAAAACAATTTTCATCTGCTGCCGCTGCTCCAGTGACAGGCTCATTTGTTGCTGGTGAGCCTTGTCTCCCCAACTTTACGCCGTAACTTCCAGAATCCGGGCCTCATTAGCCCGACCAGGGCAGTGATAGCTGCCAACAAGTGTTGGGCCCGGATCTCGGATCCCGGATCCCCACTCCCGATGACAATAGCTTTCAAATGTTTCTAATTAAAAAACCAAAGCCTGGCGAGACAACACAATGCCAAGGTACACGATGGCTATTTTTAGTACCCGTATTTCCACACATTCAGCTGCCGGAAAACTCGCTGCTACGGGCGCTTAACTCGCCGTGAAGTGTAATGCGACCGCGTCGGGAGGAGGAGTCGCCTGTTCCAGGTCTAATCATAAGCATTTGGCGATGATTTAGTGCCGCCAAGGCTGCGACACGTGTTCGGGGGAGCGCTGAGGACTCGAGTTGGGTCGGCATCCTTTCAAGCTGATTTTTCACACGCCGCCATCGCCCATTTCCCCGTGAGATATTTCGATGAGGCCTGCACCACTCCCCCCGCAGGGCATTACAATAATACTGAGCCCGGGGCCATTTTTTGGGGTTTTCCATAATGCAATAACTCAGATAGCTGCACTCGGGGGATACTCGTATTTTTTGGCTCGGGCGCCCCCAAGTCGACATTAATTGAGTTGCTCTAATACCAACCTTATTTTTAGTACAGTGGGCGCCGGTAAACGAACATGATTAGGTTTTTACTTTATGTTTTAAGGAAACTTAATTGTTTTCAAATGTTTGGAGTAAAATATTATTTATAGTGGGTATTTTTCGAATAAATAAATAAAATAATAAATAAATCGGTAAGAAGAGTTTGTTATAAATTATAGGAAATTAACAGATATTATTCAAGTTGCATTGTTAAACAAGGATAAATATGTATAAGAAAAGGATGGGAATTATAAATACTTTTAGCTCTCAAGAATGAATTTTTTAACAACTCAGTATGCTTGCTGTATATTTAAAGTCAGTTAAAATTTAAAGCGGGGAAAAACTGTGTTATAAAGTTAAGGAATAATTTTATTTTTTGAAAGTAGAAACACTTTGATTAAGATTTTCGTTAACATTAAACCAAAACATCAATATTTTTCAATATACTTTGGTCTTTCGATCCGGATAGCAACCACACAACCTCAGGTAAGCCCTCAACAATAGTATAGATATTTTTTTTAATTTAGAACTTGATTTGTACTAGACACTTTTGATTATATCATACTTACAAACTAGTGCTACTTCTCCATCAAACTCTAATTATCTCAACTTAACTAGTTAACTACCTTTACCTAATAACTTAATTTTACCCAATTCCCAATAACCACTGTATTTTCCGTTATCAACCCCGCGTAAATCGAATTGCCAACGAGTTGACTGGTTAATTCTGTTTGTTTTCGACGGCGCCTGTTTAAGTAACCCCTTTGGCCGGAGCGGAGTCTGGTGGCACACTTACGCCCTAAACAGCGACATAATTACCAAGGCACTTCACACAGTTAATTGCCGGGCCCAGGTCTGCGTAGAGAGTTCCAATATACGCCGCCTAGACACCCCCATGCACCGAGTCAAAGGGTTCAGTTCTCGCTTTATTGTTTCCATTTGGTCGCCAGCGGGCTGAATCGCCTCCATATGAACTGATGGCTCGTGTTTTTGTTGATTTTAGCAACTTTATTGACGTTTAACACGTCGAGTGGTCGCGAGGGGTGCTGCCGGTCCATAAATGAGTTAACAACAGATGTTTACATCATTTGTATTGTGTCCATAAATGTTGTGAAGCCTCGAGGACGATTTCAAATGAAGCTGGCATGAGCACAAGGATGTTAGTTTATTTTATAAGTGAATTATAAAATAATATAAAGTATCCTATTCTGTTTTTCCTTGTGTACCAAATTTAATCTAACCGAAACTTGTTTGTCTTACTATCTACCTTTGACCGGCAGAACAAGAATCGCTCGTTCTCACGTTGCTTTTGGCCAAGGCAAAGCAATTAAAATAAACCAATAATCGATTGCATTTAGCAGACCTAGCCCAGCCGAAACGTGCATTTAATTGACGCTGGTAGCAGATTATATAAAATTATATTTTAAATCAAACAACGAATGCAGCCGAAAAAAAAACGAAAAAAAAGAAAACCAACCCGCCGCCGCTGCCAAACAATTTAAGCCACCCACTCGAAGCGAAGGACGTGGCGGTTGCAACTGCGGCGCCAGGGGCCAGATTATAACGATCTCTCAGTCTCCGGTCGCCAGCGAAAACTCAAGAAATCTCAAAAAGCTGGCAAACAGTCAGCCAGCCAGCCAGTCAGGGAAATAGAAACAATGCCAGCTCGATCGAAACGAAACTGTGCGACAGTCCGAACATAACCCGAGGGCGACTCAGAGTTAAATGAAATTGAAATGGCCACACAATTATATTTTTTGAAACGTTTTTCCATCGATTTTCTAGAATGGTATTGGCCATTCGGTATTGGTTCCAACTGTTAACTGCGATCGACCGCCGATAGGAAGTGGATTGCAGTTCCGAAACTTCCTTAACCCGAAACCGCGGCGAACGCGGCGAACGCGGCGATATGATTTGTCGCCCATTCATCGGATTATGATGCCGCCGATGATGATGCAACACAAGCTGGCCCAAAACAATGGCCACTGAGCACGTGCAGACCTTGCCATAATTTACAAATCCACTAACGTTGAAGTCTGCGGGGAGTTGGGACTTTGGGGTTTCGAGAGATAGGCCACAGAATGCCCTTAAAAATATTTAAGCATAATAATTGCCATTTCAAAAGTCCTCTTAGTTAATTCCTTAGAGACTGTTTTCTTTGTTATTTTAATTCTGAAATTAACTGTTGAATGTTTCTTTGAATTTCTAGATCAGTTTATACATTGACATGTTCGAAATGCTTTTTTCTGAGTAAGAAATAGGAGGAAATGCTGAGATATGTGAAAAAATAGCAACATTATATAAATAAAAGCTATGGCTTAAAAAATAAGTATTTAACTCTAAAAACTGGCAGAGGACGAGCAAGTCGCGAGTCAGGGCTTTGGGCACCCCTGCTCTAAATCAATATATCCCACATTATATTATTGTCTAATAAACATATCTAATTTATAATTTATAAAGACTTTATTGGGTCTATATTGTCACCTTATAAAGGGTATTAAGTACTATCGAAACCAGTAGATGGACAAGCATCGCTTTTGGTAATTTCGCGAACGCTTTTCGTATCTGCAACTCGTTTGCCGCATCTTGCATTATTATTGCGCTTATTATTATTATTATTTTTATTATGAGGAGACCCCCTTGGCGGCTTTGTGCCAAAGTTGGCGGTGGTCAAAAACCGGCGGTACTTGCATTTGCATCTGCATCGGCATCGGCTGGGGCATCTGATGCCCGAATGGCTCTGGAGTTGGGTGTCAGAGTTCAATCAAATGAATGGCACCCACAACGTTTAATGTCTTTGATGGTTTTATTAGTCGATTGCCGCCGACAGACTCCACTGACTCATTAGCCATTGTTGTGATGAAGTTGTTGGCGCATTTGGCTTACCCGTCGTAGCTCGCTTTTGGCCAGCCGGCTGCGATTTCCGCGCCTGATTACTGAGATCTGCGGCGAGGCTTTATTTTTATTGCATTTACTGCTATGCAATTTGCGGCCGGCCGCAAAAAGTTCAAGGTTCCGAAATTAAAAAGTAGCCCAGCCAGAGAGACAATTGCATTTATCGATGATGGGACCCCGAACGCCAAGGTTGCCACGCATCCTGGGGCAATGCGCATTTTTATTTGCTTTTTTTTGTGTCGGGTGGGTGGATGTGAAATGGAATGTGGGTTGAGGTCAAATTGGTTTATGGTTAAGAACCTTTCATTAAAAATTATAATATATATTTAAATATTTTCCTGGGGTAAACTACAGATGTTTCTAGGAGCCAATTTGTGCTTAGGTTTCCCTCTTTAATCCCCAAAGAAACCGCAGAAAGTACACACATTTCATCGATTGCCGCTGATTCTATTTATAAATCCTGCTCAGCTGCAGTTTTCCATTTCTTAAAATGCACTCCGAACAACCCTTCTTCCATTTCCTATTTACTTCCGATATTTTCCTAGCCAAGGAACAGGTGTGAGGTAGGTGGCTCGAATCACAGACGCGTGTCCGACTTGCGCCTGCGCCCTCGATCCGCTCGTTAGTCGGGTATAGTAAATATATATATAAATAATAACAGCCACTCGGGTGACACCTTTTCGACCAATGCATCTGCACAATTACGAGCGGGGCCAAAGTATCAGATTTCTGGGGAAGGCAGCAGGCAGCAGTCAGAAGGCGCTGAGCCACCAGCAGAAAACTGAGGACACGAAACTCCTTTCTTTTATGCGCCACTGACAAACGGCACATTGCATATGTCCATGTCCGTGTCCGTGTCCGTGTCCATGTCCTGAGACCATGGCTGCAACTTGCCAGAAAGGGACACGATGCTGCACAGCTACAATCACAATCGCCATCCCAATCAGTCACCCCCATCAGAAAGGCAGCCTCTGAAACAAAAGGCGTGCGAGCATGCGTGCGGGCTAGAGATGGGAGCGTGAATTAAATAATAAGTAGGAATTATTAATAATAAATACTTGAAAATTATTAATAAATAAATATATACAAGCAAAAATATATACCTGAAGTAATTCTAGAATATTTTTGGCACACTTAAGTCCCTTTTGTAATTTACTTCTCAAGTATTTGTATTTATTTTTGAATCTATTTATTTTTTATTCAACTTGGAGTCATTTTAATTGAATGTAAATTTAATATAATGCACGGACTAGTTGAAAATGGTCTCTTTTATATGAAGATTATAATAAATATTCAAATAATATTAACAAATAAATATATACAAGCCTTAATATATTACTGAAGCTATTCTGTAATATTTCTTGCTCTTTAGAAATTTATGCTTCAGGTATTTGTACTTTTTTTTGTATTTATTCATTTTTTATTAAATTTTAAGATATTCTAAATTAATGTAAATTTAATATAATGCACAGATTAGCTGAAAATTATAATTTTTAATTGAAAACAATAATAAAGCCATTTTTAATTAACTTCCGACGGTTCAAGGAGCTCTTGTGCCAGAAGACAACTGCCATCCCTAGCTTGGTCCTCGCCTTAGGTGCGGGTGTTTCGCCTTGGACCCGGTATTGATTTCATGTTGACGCTGCAATATTTCTCTTAATGAAAACAAACAATGGGATGCTGATGCTGAGCCTGAGCCTGCGCCTGAGGTTGAGGATGAGGTTGAGGTTGAGGATGAGGCTGAGGCCACTGGCGAGAATGCAGGCAGCTGGCTCGCAGGCAGGAGGTTCGATGCTTGGATGGTTGGAGGGCTGACTGGCTGACTGGCTTACAAAGTGCGTGTTATTAATATTATTGGCCCACAGGCTGCTCCCGGCTATTGGCCACACAGCGAGCAGGGGCAAGGAAGTTGGCCAGTTGGCCACTTGGCTCTGGCCAAGATGTGGGCTGCCAGATAATCGCGGCGAGCAGGTCGTGCCAAATTCCACACGACGGAAGACACGGACATCGGAGATGGAGATGGAGCCGGGGCCAATTTAAAACCAATTTAAAGTTTAATGAATTCATAAAGAAATCAGTGACTGCACTTTCAAAACATAATCTGCCGACATTCCGCCTTCTCCCCATGGCGTGCCAAATCTCATAATCAGTCAATAACTTTTGCCGCCTTCTCGCACGTGGCCCAGCACTGAGCAAAACATTTTACTCTTATTTTGTATGTGAGTTTAGAAAATAAATATAAATTATAGAGGTAATGACTGATAACTTTCAGAAATATTTTAGCATAGACCGATCTTTAGTTTACTAAAAATATTTAAATAATGCAAATGCATTCAGAAGCTGTAAATAAAATGATTCTTTTTTAAACTGAAAAGTTAATTAATTTGTAAATCAATATTCTAACAAAATTGTGTAAATATCTCCGAAATTAAAGTAATTAAATTATCCTTCAAGTAATTAAATTAAAGTAAAAGTAATTAAATTATCATTAAATATTAAGACCGCTTTTATAAATCCTATTCTTTTAATATTTTTTTAAGACCGCTTTTATAAATCCTATTCTTTAATATTTGTGCCTTAGCTAAGGCTTAAATTTCTCAGTGTCGAGTCCTCCGACATTGCACCGAACTTGGATTTCCACTTGGCCGTATTTTATGGGCAATCGAAGTGAAATCAATGGCATTGCCTGCATGCCATTAACACGAAAGTCGCCTCGATTGCGAAATCGCTTGAGGCCATCGCAAGGAGAACGGAGACGGAGACTGGGGCTCCAGAGAATCCCAGGGAGACGAGACCCAGTCCCAGTCCCAATCCCAGTCCCAGCACAGTCTTTGATTCGTTAAACAAATTTTATTATTGAGCAGATTTCCGAAGCATGACAGTTATTAATTGCAAATATCGCTTAATTCATCGCTTCAAAACGACAACACATCGCATAGTTCGGGCCAATCCTCCAAACAACCTGTAATCACGACACGATTCAGGCCGGGATCATGGCCAGGGGAGGGACTCCGCTCCAATCCGATCCGGATCCAGGCCTGGCCGGTGCTTGTGGCTCTGATTTCCCCCAGCGAGGATGAGGACGAGGATGTGGCGGAGCCCGGCCTGTAATTTACATGGTTGCATTCCATTGACACTGATCATCAGTTAATTTGTTTCTTTATAGCCCGTATGGCTAAAAGTGAATGCGAGTCGTTTGTTTTCGGCAGTGGGACACTTCTTATCCGATCCGATCGGAACCCGAAGAAGTGAAGGTAAAAAGTCCAGCCTGATTGAAAGATGGCAATGAGTTATGGCCCGAAATCGAAATCGGTTCAAATGTTGCAAGAGCCCCCGAAAAACCGAAAAAAAAATAAGACAAAGCTGAAAACAAACAAACTGCAAACTGCCTATTAATACTAATTGGACTGTCACAATCAATTTGGCAGCCTAAATGCCGGCTATAGCCGGCTATAGCTCCACATGTATCCATCGGATGCAATTTCAATCCGCGCCACAAAAATACAGCCACCCACCGCATGCTCGCATGATCGAATCATTAGTGAAAGGTTTTAGGGCACTTGATCGATCGCCCAGCTCGTTAGACCCCCAATAAATGCACTTAGCGAACGAAAACAAGACAAATATTTCCACAACAACCCGAAACCCCGAGAAACCCGGCCAAAAAAGATTGATTGTGTTGACTGATGGTGTTGTGGATCGTTCGCTGCAATTGGCAAATTTGACTGCTGATGCTGGCGATATTTTCTTCTCTCTGCGATTTTTTTGGGCAACGGTGGCAACTGCAACCTCCGACTTGTTGCAGATATCGTGATGGCCCCGTTTTATTGATGGATTAAGGGCGATTACGCGATCGTTGTCAGATGGCAGTTAGCATAGACAAAGTGGCTGAAGGGCCTCGCCGAGCTCTCGTTGTTTGCTGAAGACCATAACGAGCGATCCGAAGAGGACTCTCTGGGGGGAATGTTGCGCAATCGATAATCATGACATCGGTGGGGCTCTGGGGCTCGGGGATTGAGCTGTCATGTCAGACGGCAGTTAATCAATGCGGCCCAGCGGAAAATACATAATCAAATTAACTGCCAGAAGAGAAGTCCGAGTCAGGACAATGTTGCCAATGTAGGCCACAAAACGGAACGAACCAAGACGATTGTTGTCTAGCAATCTCTTTGCCTAGAAACGAGGGTATTGGGGGTATGATAAGCTGGGAATGCGCTTGATAAGGAAATAAATATGATGTAGAGATGAAGGGTTGAGTGTGGGATATATTTAATTTTTAATTATTAGAAAGGAACTTGAACGCAAGGTTGTCTCCCCGCTTTAAGCTTATTATAACCTTAAGCCAAGCTATAATTCTCAATTTGTTCTAGCGTAGCATTGAGAAAAAATCACCCGTTAATCAAAGACATTAAAATCTTAAAGATGAGTAACGCCCTACGATTTTTCAATTTTATTTTTAGATTTTTACGCTCTTAACTTTGTTTCCGCTCGCACTAAGAGCGCGATTTCCGTCGCCAGCAGAAAAATGGCTTGCATACTGCAAATCAAATGTATGACCGTTTGGAGTCTTAGAAATTATATTGATATGTAAGTATGTCTGCAAGTAGATAACTAGCTTTAAGACTTATTTTTGCTAAAAATAAGAATATTATTTATTCAGTTAGTGAAATACCTTAAATTTATTTTAATCCTCAATCTCTAGTATTAAGAACCACCTATTCGAATCCTCTCAGCACGACAATTGACTCGTTTTAGCGCTCAGCTTGGGGCGGCAAGTGATTTGATTGCTGGCCATTGCCCGAAGGGGTCGGGTTGCGGATCGGTTGCGGGCTGGGACTGGACCTGGGACTATGGGATTGAACCTCGGCTCCGATCCAAGGCGGGGATCCGTCGCGGGGCTGGGGTCCGACGGCGGCTGACTCAGTTCAAACAAGTTGCTGGCGGGAGTTATGAAATAATGCATTATAATTTGCCAGTCAATTGGCCGGACGGGAGATGCACCTTGTGGTATGGGCATGTTTGTTTCTGCCCCCAAAACTCCACCCCCTCCGCGTGGAGGCACTTGGGCTGCCTCTTTGTTTTGCATAATTGTGGGAAACAACCAGCGGGTTTTTGGATTTTGGCCAGCCAACTGCCAGAGCTGGACTTGCTAAGTAGGCTAAGGTTCGTTATGGCATGCCTGGCCACTGACTCAGAGCCGGTCGTCCGGTGCCTTCTGGTATTTGATAAATTGTGCGCCTGCTATCGAGGGCTATCGGAATGGCGAAGTGCAGGCACCGTATCGAAGGCGATCGCTGCTGAATCGCAGTGATTAATACGGAGTCCCAGAACGAAGAGAGATGACCGATGTGCCCCGAGGGAAACCTGTTCCCCATGCACTTGGCGCCTGATGCACGGGAATTAATTCCCAGGTTCCTTGATCTAAGAGCTTGGTTTAGAAGAAGGGTTTCTTCATTCTTATTAATTTATTTTATTGTAACAAATTAAGTCTAGCATACAATGTTAAACTTAATAGTTATTTAATCGACCATTCTTAATATATTAAACGGGCTTAGCTAAATTTTAGCTAAACTTACATGCAACAAACTATATTTGTATATTTTGTGCTGGTTTTAATTCCATTTAAAATATATATTTCATTAATTTAGCAAGCAGGCAGCTTTGTTTTTCTCTGTGCTGAAGTCCTGTTTCCCGGCTTACACTCTCCACTCATCAGCGCACACCCAGTTCTGTCGCCTGGCCACGATCCCCTCGGGTTCCATCTGGACCGATCCGATCCTCATTAGCCTTGCGCGCCTTGCTCTGTCGCTCGCTAATCAATTGTCGCCGTATTAAGGTCGCACTCGCTCTGCCTTTTTTTAGAGGCTATCAGCGCTGCCATGCCATTTTGGCGCTTCATTTAAATCATAAAACAAAGTGCGAGACGATGCGAGATGGTCTGACATCAGCGACTGCTTAGTGCTGTACACATAAGGGTTTTTTTTAGGAAAATGATTTCTGGGTTTGGGTTTCTTTTTAAAGTTAGGTAAATAATTTAATCCTTATTTACTTGAGTCGTCTCTTAAAAAACATGAACTTGGTCCTAATACGCGTTGTCTTATCCTCGAGCAGTATAAAGAGTTTAGTATACATTTAATAATTAATGATATTAATGGTGTACTTATTAGTACAGATTATTTACTCTTGTGTATTATCGAGAATTATTTTTATACGAATCCTCATTGACAGTTCGATAACATATCGAGTTAACTGGAATTTAGTGCTTTATTGTTTTTCGCGTTAGTGACAAGTTCTGGTGCAATTTAATATAGTTTTTATAATTAAGAAATTTGTAATACTCTTAAGTATAGAATTTATATAAGAATAGTAGGGGTTCTATGACGTTTTTCTTTGGGTTTATATAATATAGTTAAAATTGATGTACTTGAAGGTCTTTTATTTGCTGCTCAATAAGCCTACTTGGTTACTTTCTTATCACCTAATTATTAAATATTTAAATTCAACAAGTAATTGATTACTCCCGTCATCTTTAAATTATCTAACGATTCTCTGTTTCTAAGCTCCTTTATTATTAATAAAGGAGCAGCATTTCATATTAAATTAAATAAATATCCCTTTAAATCCTAATAATTTACTTGATTCATTTTGGACTTCCCCAAAAAACAAACCCCCTTAAATAATATAAATTCCCAATTTCAAAAATTCGATCAAGTGAATGCTCTACACCTCACCGAGCAGATCCATTCAAGCGGATGGCAGCTTGCATTTTTGGTCGCCTCTTGCTTTGCTTTTGCTAAATGTGACACTGAGGCTACTGTTCGTAATGGTGTTGGCATTAAAATGGATTACACACCGAAAGCGGCTGCCTGAAATTAACCAGCGTGTATCTCAACTGAACCGAGCTGAGCTGAGCTTTCGCCCGGCCCGGCCTGGCCTGGCCCACTCCCCAATTGGCACCTGTGTTTTCGGAGCTGAAGCTGCCAGACTGGACTGGTTTCGCGGAACATATAGATATGTTTTAAGCGGGACTGGCACTTGGAAAAAGGTGTTCCTTGTTGGTGCGTCTCTGTCTGCGTCTCGGGGCTTTAGTGCAAAGCGGCATTTATTCACGGCATTTCGATTTCAATTACGATACAAATTGTCATTAATGTTGGAAAGTTGTTTTCGCAATCGCCGGCCGGAAGATAGCGCCTAGCCATGATTTTGATGGAGTGGATACGCTTAGAATCGACCATAAACTGAACCTGTGTCACATTTGATTGACTTTGGAGCCTGAGCAGTCGCTATCTCAGTTCGGGTTCATAAAGCAAAGTTCTCGGATACCTCGCCCCCTTGTGAGTGGCCATTAAATGCTCATAAACCACAATTATAATTTCCATATCTGTTGCGTTGCGCTTGTGCACCCAAAAACCACACCTCAGATTTACTTGACTTGCCACACGAAATACGGACGTGTGTCCGTGTGTACGGGCGAGTGTGTGCCAAGAATTCTTACTCATAAATAAAACATTTTTTAATTTCCCATAATTTTCGACCCGCCGTGCGCCGCCGCGAATTTCTCGTGCGGGGAGTGTGTCCGTTCGAACGATATATAGAACGATCGATGATGAAACCCCGGATCCCCCAGCCAGGGCTTGAAAATCGAAAATTAAAGCGGCACCGTAAGAAAATTTTTTAAAATATTTTTAAGGCATTTCAGGTGCTTGTTAAGAACACCTTTCCATCTACCAATAATAATCAGGGAGCCTTGTTTTGTTATTTTTATTGTTACTATATTTTTTAACACTATCGCATAATATAAGCATAAATAATAAGTGAATAAATATGTCAAATATTAGGCTAAATATCTTTGAAATATTTTAACAACAAATATAATATCCTAGAGTATTTTTAAAATTTTTGTCTTTACTTTTTTGGCCTGTGCAAGCCAAGCTCGACTAACCTGCGACGACGTCTTGAGGCCAACCCAAAAGAACTTCCGCGACGGACGGCAAACACGGGTCACCGTTATGCCTCAGTGCCTTCCTCCACCTCTTAACTCGCCGCCGCCTTGCGCCCTCCGATCAGATCGGTTCGGAACGATCCTCCATATGCATATATACCACCATCTACATAACATTCTCGAAGTCGTACTACACCTTAAGTCAACGAATCGAACGGACAGCGCCTTAAAAATTTTATTTAGATTTGGCGGCTGCGCTGTCAACGTTCCAGCATTGCGTACTTGTTCAAATATGTTTTCGATGATCGCACTCGTGTGCACTGAGCGAAAGAAGGGATTATATTTTGGAGATAACAACCCAATAATTGCAGGTTTGAAAAAAATCAAGAAGTAAGATTCTTAGCAGAAAAGAATTAACAATGAATTAGGAGATAGACAAAATTCTTGAAGTAAAATTCTTAGCAGTAAAGAATTAATATAAGAAGGCTTTTCTTTCTTAAATAAATTGTGAAATAGTTAAAACGCAAGTAAAAGAAAATATGAGAGCTTATTTATTAACTTTTGAAGATTGAATTAATGGATCCAAAATTTCTAATTAAATTTAGTTCTAATCCTCTAAACTAATTAAAATCATTCATAAAATATTGTCTAAAATCCTCCTTGAAAGCACTAAAGTTCTCTAACTTAGTTCTCTCAAATTTGTAAGAAGTATCCACCAAATTTTTCTGCCAGTCCCCTCACTCATTTGTTTGTTCGCCGATTGTA
This sequence comes from Drosophila auraria, assembly GCA_008042615.1. Taxonomy (NCBI): domain Eukaryota; kingdom Metazoa; phylum Arthropoda; class Insecta; order Diptera; family Drosophilidae; genus Drosophila; species Drosophila auraria. Next base: position 108,963 of record VNJW01011564.1, read on the forward strand.
GCACTGTGTTTTTTCTTTATTTTTTTGTTCATTTGGAAAGCGTTGCCCAGAAGATGACAGCGGCGACTTGGAGGTGGACTTGGATCGGCGATCGGTGCGTTATTGAAGCGAAACAAGTGTTTAGTCACCCAAACAGAGCGTCGCAGGTAAAATGGGTGCTCCTGCTCATATGTGGACGTCGGGTTCCTCGAGCTCCTCCTTGGTGGAGCGCACCCCAAAGCTGTCATCCGACGTGCCTTATTTGGTTAGGCTTCATTGAAGGTGCACCTTTGTTACGCTCACTGAGCGATATGTGTGTGCCGTCTCCCAAGATCCCAAGAGCACCAAGTAGCACATCCCCCCCATCCACATTCATGTTCACTTGGCCGGAGACCGAGATCCCCGCCCGCCTGAATCATCGCGATCGGAATGAAGTTCTATATGTCTCGGGCTGTAGCATGTGCCTGGTCAGCTCTGTTTCTTACGACATGTTCGCGGATGTTTAGGAGGGCGAGCTCGCTTTCCGGGAATTAGGGACATAATTAATGTTTGTCGAGTTTCCGGTCCTCAGAAACATTCGAATGGGAGACCACCGGACGAGGCATCTTGTATGCAAATGGGTATTAACTTGGTCTAATTGGTCAGAAAGTGGATTATGAAAATCAATATTCGAGAGAGAGCTAAGCCGGATGAAGTTAACATTTTAATTTGAAATTGAGCTGATTTTCTAAATATTATAAAGCAATTTTAAGTAGTTTATTGTTAAATATTTTAAGTAATTTTTTGAATTAGAAAAAAGAGACTTTAACTGCAAATCAAAAGGAATTTTAAGCCTTGACCAATATAACTTAGTTTATTTTGTTAAAATATATAAACTTAAATTTCAAAGCAGTCATAAAGAACAATTAAAAGAGAAGAACTAGATATATTTCCTCTACCCGGCTGATTTCATAAATATTGTTGCATAAAATCCTATAGACATAATAAATGTATTCCCGAATAATTTGTTATTCCGAAAACACTTTGGTTAATCCATCTGAAAATTCTATTTTGAGCCCAGAGAAATGGTATGGGATCACCCACAAGATGTATGATCTTCGATGCCTTCAAGATTTACGATCGCTTTTCATAATTTATGTCACATTCTGGAAGCCAAAAACCGTCGCCAGATACCTCCTCCATAATTACCCAGCCCCAGCAGCTTCCCCAATCGAATTCAATTGCAAAACGATCGGCAGCTGGCCACCCCGCTCGGCCATATCTATCCGATCGATCGGTCTAAGCGCATCTCCGCCGTAAACCTTATGACATTTTTATGTTAATGCAACTTTGACTCTCGGGTTGTCTGGATTTCTGGATTTTTCCTACCGAACGGAGCGGCGCCCGCCTTGTTTTTATTACCTTCTAAATGTTGCGTTAAGTCCGCCATTAAACGATCGACGCCTGTGCCGTATGTTTACAGATTTGTCGTCATAATTGCTTTTTAATGCCTTATCTATCGGTCCGGTCTGTCTGTAGCTGCCTGTCCCCCGTATCTTGGCGAGGCTGTGGTGGCATCATCATTAGGAAAGCCATTTAATTGTCTCGAATGAATTGTTGTCGCAAGCGGAGCTTTTGGATTGCACTTGGGAAAATATTAAACACTATTTTAACTTTTTTAAATGATTTAAAAATGTTTTAACAATACTTATATAGGCTCTTTAAATGATAAAATAAATATAACATAAATTTTAAATATAATTTAAGGCAAATAATAATTTCGGGCAATCGTTGATATTTTTTGGGTATTAAATACGACTTTCTGTGCACTCCTGGCGTTATCTATTATAACGAATATTAAAACAATGGGGTCATAAAAAAAAAAGATTAATCGTTACTTTAATTTTAAATATAATTAAAGTTTTTTAATTCACCTAATGATATTTTTTCATATTAAATACGACTTTGTATACACTCCAAGCTTTATTTAGACACCCTTTTTGTACCTAACAAACAAACACGCATTATTTGTTTAATATAAACTTTATTTTACATTTAAAAAATATGTATATAAGATTTATACAATGCCTAGAATATATAAAAATATCATTAACTTCACCTTTTTTTCTGTGTACACGCGCCTATAGAGCCTCCTTATCACTCCGATCGCCTTGAATTTACGCATTCGATTAGCGGAGAACCTCTGGTTTTTGTTTTGGATTTTTCTGGGTGTGTGGGAAATCATTTGGAGAGTCCCAGGGGGTCTCTCAGGCTTATCAGCGTGATGAGTAATGGTCAAATGTGAGGATCACACAGCTGCCAGCCAGCCCTTTATGCTAATTCCACTCCAAACTGATCTTAAGCCTCGCAAGCTTCGGGATTTTTCCAAGCAGGCACATTTTCCTAGCTAACATATCGTGACACCTCTTAACCCCAGCGAGCGCTACCATAAATCACCGAGTATAAAATTCAATCCGCTTAAATTGCTTAATTATTGCCCGGGTCTTGGGCGTTAAATTTACCTACATAAAAATACGTCATTCCGGCTGTGGTAATTCACTCATATTAATTTCAATTACACACGCCGCACAATGCAATTATGCGTCCGGCCAAAGGAGCTGAAGCTGGAGCAGGAGGAGGCCGACGACGATGTGGATACTCAGTGGGGAAAGGAGGCGGTGGCGGCGCACTGTCATGTAAACCGAAAATCTGGCAATTTATGTGATCAGCGGCTGCGATTTCAATCGCAAGAGTTTAAAAAATAAAATACACAAAAATTACTCAACACCTTTGAAGAGAATTGCACTTGAGGAAACATATATATATAAATCTTTTGGCTTTATACATATATCCTTCGAGTTTAATAAATTCCGAAAATAACATAATAAGAGTTGATCATTAATAGCCTACATTTTAGATATTTTTTTGGGTTAAATTCTAAAAAAAAATCAAACAATCAATTATGTCATCATTTAAAATTATTTATTTGGTCTAAAATACATACTTTTTCCTTGTAAACATTATTTAAAATATTCTGAGTAATACGTAAGTATTAAAATAATTTTATTTCATATCTTAAAATACTCTTTTTCGAGTGTGATCTCAACAGAGCCGAGATGGACGGATCTGTGGCTGCAGGGCGAGTTTCTGGTCGTCGTCTAAGCGCGTTTCAAATTTCTTGCCCCGCGACTCGGCAGCGGGTAAAAAAATACAAAAAAAAAATAAAAATAAAGGCTAACTGCAACGGAAAACGGCAAACGGCAGAAACTTTAATTAAAGAACACCATAAAAGTGTCGCCCGTGCGATCGTAATTATGAATTTAATCTCAATTAAAGCGTTTATCTTGATTTTGCATGTGGCCAAGCCGGGTTACTGGGACTGGGACTGGGATTGGGTCTGTGTGTCTGGGTCTCCATCTCCGACTCTGGGCAATTTGTTTGCCCAACGGTTGGCCAGTGAATTTATTTGCATTATCCTCCTCGCACGTTTCCTTGGCTGAAATGGCTGAATGGTCGAAATGGTGGCTGCCACTATCGGAGTGGCCCGGCGCCCGGCTTTTATTTGCTTGGACATGTGCAAACACCTTTGTTGCATTTAGCAGATAAGCATTTTTCTATTTTCATGTGGCGGCGGCGACCTGGCCAGTTATCAATTGGTCAGAGTTTTTTATCTGCCGATTGCGAGTGTATTTCCTCGAGAGTTGAGCATTTCAATTTGTCTTGAATCGATTAACTTGTAGCTTATTGTTGATCTGGGTTTTAAGGCAGTGTAATCATCAATGGAGAGATGATAAGTGGTTTATAGAAGCAATTGATAATTTTATATATTTTTTATAAGTTGTTTTCAACTTATAAGTATATTAGAGATGCCTTACGTATTATAATTATTATTTAATGTGTTAAAGGGTTTCTTTGTTTCCATTAAATTTAAGATACTATTAGCTGCCAATCACAAGAACATTAAATATATTGAACACATTGATAATAAAAATAAACAAACATTTGTCGCAAAAAGTCACTGACTTTCTTCACTTTTTGATTGATATTTATATATATTTCCCATTACGTTTTTCTCTTATTACTATATATTTATTATATACGTTATTAAAGGTACTTTCTTCTCTTATCAATTGCCCTTATTTTAATAGTTTCTAGAAAGACAATACTGGTCAAACACAAGAACATCAAATATATTTAAAATATTTATAATATTTATAATACTATTACAATAAAATACACAAACATTTGTGGCGGAAGGTCATTAAATTTCTTAACTTTTTCATTGATATTTACAAATATTTCCCATTAGGATTTTCTCTTAGAATTATATAACATATTTATTATAAATATAATTAAAGGTAAATCTGTTGCCCTTCCAGGTAGATCTATTGCCCTTAACTTATTAGTTTCTAGAAAGACAATATCAGCGGCCAATCATAAGAATATCAAATAAATAAAATATATTTATATTATTACAATAAAATTTCCACCCATTTGTCACAGCAACTCACTGAATTTCTTCACTTTTTCCCCGTGATATTTACAAATATTTCCCATTAGGTTTTCTCTTTTCACATGACAGCAGTTCCGCTTCGGCTTGCATTTGAATTTGATTAGTTATATGCCAACTTAGGCATAAAATATGATCGCTGGCCAAGAGTTAACGGGCTCCAATTGGCTTTGACTTGGCCCGAGATCATTTATCAAATAAATATCCCGACGCACACGGGACACCTACTCGGAAAGAGAGGGGCTCCACTAGAGAGACCGGAGAGCTCCTCAAACAAACGATTATTGGCTTGTAATTTCCGACTATTAGTAACATTTTGCGATGACAACAAGCACGGCACGGCATGACCGGCCAGGGGCGTGGGCAGAAACCCAATATGCAGAGGTTCTTTGGCAGACCCCTCTCTGGTGAATTTTAACCCCCGTCCTTGTGATGAAACTGGGCTGTGATGATCTTTTTTTAGCTATTTAGAAGGGCCTTAAATGGAAAACTTTGAATTCAGGAAATTACTAAGATTTTTGTATATATATTAAAGATATTAGGTAAGACATGAAATATTTATAGAGAACGGGAAATTTTATGAATGAATTTCTATTATAATAAAAACTACAAATCTTATTTTTAATAATTCTAATATTACCATAATTTTATGCCTGAATCTTAGCTATTTTTTTATGATCTACACGCCTCAGCACTGCTGTAGGAGGAGGACCTGCCATTGGCAGAACTCCCCGACAAGCTGTGCAAATTTGACGGCAAAAATCAATTTGAAAACGATTTCGGAGGAGACGTGGGCGTCGCCCGCGAAAAGGAAACGCCAATGTGACACGCTCGGCGGAGGAGGAGCACTTGGCTGACTGACTGGGGCCGGGTCTCAAGTTACCACCAGAGCCAGTCGGCTCCAGCCGGGCCAAAGCCTAAGCCAAAGCCGAAGCCAAATCCAAAAGCCATAACCAAAGCCGAGACATTAACCAGCTATCGACGACGCTGACGGATGGATGGCCAAGAGTCCGAGGAGTCCGCGGCCGGCGGAAGATAAGCGCCGCCAAAGACAAATGCGTCTTGTGGGTTCAGAAAATCGCCGAGATTATTACGATTTTTCATAATAAATTGTGGCAAATCAGGCGCTCTGGCATTATAAGGCATCATTAACAACGACAACGACAACAAAGTCGCAGCGGGCGAGGCAGTTCCTTCTCCTTCAACCGCGATCCTCCCCTTGTCTTAACCCTTTAAAGGCGCAAGCTAACACTGTGTAGGCCAAAAGCGTTAACAAGTCGGGCCTATGACGTTGCAGGCGACTCTCGGATGTGGAGAGATGGGCAAAGCCAATAGCCAAAGGCACGTGAAAAAATTATTAATAAATTATAAATATAATAAAGATTTAAGGGAAGTTTTAAAGTTGAGAAACTTTAATTTAAATTCAATAAAATTCTTATTAATTTATTTATTTTTCTGTAAACATAATTTCCAACTTTTAACGATAACTTTTTAATCTTTTTATACCCTTGCAGAGGGTATTATAATTTTGCCATGATATTTGCAACGCAGTGAAGGAGGCATCTCCGACCCCATAAAGTATATATATTCTTGATCAGCATCACCAGCCGAGTCGATCCTGCCATGTCCGTCTGTCTGTCTGTCCGTCTGTCTGTCCGTCTGTCTGTCCGTCTGTCTGTCCGTCTGTCTGTCCGTCTGTCTGTCCGTCTGTCTGTCCGTCTGTCTGTCCGTCTGTCTGTCCGTCTGTCTGTCCGTCTGTCTGTCGGTTTCTACGCGAACTAGTCTCTCAGTTTTTGAGCTATCGGGCTGAAATTTTCAGCATAGTATTA